>CAJDYZ010011182.1:195206-222543 GCA_903986555.1 Heterotrigona itama
CACGGAAAGGGATAAATACTTTTACAGAATATTTTTACACATATACACATATGTACAAAACTTATACAATATCTCATTTTTATCATGACATTGAAAGACAGTGGTTGGATAAAAGTATGTTTCTTTAAATAATTCATCTTCGCTCGACCTTGCTCCGAACTGACTGATTAATTAATTGATTACGCAAATGGACGAGTCATCTCTGACTCGCGTATGTTTCTAGTAAAATGGTTTCTAAAAAACCATTTACATCGATATATCTGTACTTGGAATATTGAAATTGTACTTGGAAGGATTATCGATTATTCAGGGATATCCACGTCATAATTCGAAGTCAAGATCTTTGTTAGTTTAAACGTAATAAAGATTTGACTTGTTGTTTGCTGTACGTGACTGATCGGGCACGTGACTAGGATAAGTTATGCGTACGAATAGCTTTGCTAAATATTCATGCTTCTTACACGTAGAATAAATATTGATCGAGTCTGGTAATTTCTTGCTGGAATCTCGACTTTCTGAATTTTTTGAGACAAATTTCATTCTTTCAGATCTTTTAATCTGTCACACGTGTATCAGAATCTCTAGAATTGTTTGAAGTTTTAGAATTTCTTAAATTTCCAAATCACCAATTTCGGAGCCGTCGGACAAATTGAATCAGAGACTTTTGTAATTGGAAATTTGCAATTCACCCAGTTTCAGATTAATTTGCAAGCTTTCTTTGTCTTTAAAGTTGCGAATACTTCCAATTACCAGAGCCACGAAACTCTCAAACTCCAATTCCAAGTTTTCGAGCTTTCCCAAGTTTCCAGTCTATGGAAATTGGAAAGTTTTTTTCCAATTCTCCAATGTCGAACTCCCCGAGCCTTTCGTCATGTCCAATTCTCCAGTCTCGAAACACCTTCCTAATTACCAAAATTTCCCAATCCCGAAGAATCCGAGTATTCGAGTATTGCTTCGTTCCAAAAAATTTTCGAAACTAACGCTCGAAAGATAAGAAGCATATTAGTCAGATTACTTATCGATGCACACGCATAACACAATAGTTTTCTGGCATCTAACGGTGGAGAACTTTGGAATGTTGACTTTTACTCGACGCGACGTCCAGACACATGAGCATTCATTCAGGTGTATGATGAACAAGCGTTGCATTCTTCTGTCGTGGCCGCGATCGAGGCTATCGATGGTACGCACTGTGTTTCTACTCAGGTGCACTACGGTGTGCGTGTCAGGTCCCGATCAATTAAGGTACTTAAACGGCCCGTTCTGTTTTACTCCATAAATAAATGCGCCGTAGAGAAGCCGTTGAATTGACTCTTCCGGTGGTATCTACGTTCGCGTATATGCGTACGTTCACAGGCGTTCATTGCGCCCATCCTTGACGTGGTACGAACGTTCAATGAACACACAGGAACATATGGAATTTATCCTTCCGGGTGAGAGGAAATGATCCTATAAAAATTTTAGTTACAGTGTAAATTTTAGTGTACATTCGATGAAAAATTATCGACACTTTAAACCCGTAATTTCGCGAGGAAAAAAATCGTGTAACAAACTTTTAAGAGTTGAAAATTTTCCAGTTTCGAATTTGCAAAATTTTTGAGAGAAAATGTTGTTCTAATGTCTCTCAGGTAACAATTTTAATCTTGCTTTTATAAGTTGAATTAGTAAATTAATTCATGTTAGTTTTAATGCTTAAGTTTTGAATTCTTGCCATTGGCACGGTATAACTACTGAATGTATATTTATAAAATAATTCATAATATAATAACTTATATTCATAAAACAAGGCAACAAATGTTTCCCAGTACGTCGTAGAACATTCGGGGAGAAACGATTCGGGGAAAACCTGATCCTTTTCCTTCAGTTACAGCATACCTGCTCCTAAAATATTTGGACTTTCTATCTTTCTTTAACTTTCTTCAACTTGTTTCCTGAAACTTAAATCCTCGAAAAAAAAAAAAAAAAGATTCGAATCTGCTTTTCAACCTTACACGAGCATTTTCAAATATTTTAAATTTTTGGTACTTTCTTCACATAATAATCGCTAATGAAAAATTTCCTTTTATATTAATTAATTAGGAAGCCTCCTTGGTAATTTCGATCATAATTTCGAAGAATAGAAATTATGAACATCAATAACAATTGAAAAAGATATTAACCATTTGGGTTATTTATATAATTCTTGATTCTTTCTTCTTGATTCTTGGAACAATATTGAAAAAAATTAAATCGTATTTTATACAGCAAAAGTATCTATAATATATTAACATTTGCGTTATACTATACACATTGAACAATTGAAAAATTTTATTATCTATTACGATCTATTACTGAATATTAAAGATCGAAAAAAATCTATTTTAAGATTTTTAATCAGGATTGCATGCATTGATAGTCTGCATTTTCCAATAGAAAATTGAGTGAAACCAAGGTACATTTAATTTACGCTGTACTCGAGATACCTCCATGCCCTCAGCTCTCTGTTAACTGGTTTGACCAGACGCTAGACGTTCCAACATCTAGACTTTGATGCTCGGTTTTATGACCTTGCTTGATCATGGAGGCCATTGCATCAAGATATACAATTGAAATTAACAAATGTTATTATAAATGCAATAAATACTGAATATTAAGAGTATAAAATACACATACAGCTACAATTAAAAAATTGTGTCATTTACGATAAATATTGGACATTAAAAATCTGATATTACAAATCTGTTGTCCCAACACTTTCGAGCAAGAGTGTATACGGTGAACTGAAGATTTTGCATTCTTCGATAGAAAGTGGGTTGAAACCCCTGTTCTGACTCGAGATTTTGAACTCCTTTATCTCCTCAGCTTTCTGTCGACCGGTTCGATCAGTCTTTGATACTCGGTTTTATGACCTCACTTGATCGCGCAGGCTACTGCAAAGAGCTTGACACCGTTAGTCGGTCTACTACGTGTCAATTCGCGTGTGTGTATACCAGCTCGTCTGGTTTTTATTCAACTTGCACCATTAGAGTGGCCACTGTAAGTTCTGTTTGCTGTTCCACGGTGTGGTACATACATACATGCATACGTTGCACAAGCGACTTGTCTGGCTCTGGATGATCATTACGCTTACATCTAGCTGGATCTTATGAAATCTACCCATTGGCGTAGGTGTGCTAGATCTTTGTACAATTAAATGGGATTAGTGTTTAACACACACATACATGCATAGCGAATTATACCTAGTACAGAGTAATTCTTAGAGTTAGAGAATTATTTTTAACACGGAATAATTTTTTACTATTCAAGTATGTAATATTGAAAGATGTGTTTATATTTCTGCTTAGTAATTTATTTCAGATTAAATAATTCATCATACAGTTGTCATATAGTTACTTAGAGTTTCCAAATTTTTAACACGATACTGAATAATTTTTAGCATAGAAATATTTTCAACTAGAAGAATAACTCTTATCTAGAGAAATGAATAAAATTATATTTCGATCATAATGTTACACTCACTTGTTTCGTATCGGTGGTTTCACGTTGCATAAATTATAAAATTCAGAGGATTGGTACGACGCATTCGATTGTCAAAAAATTATTCATGACCCTGAACATACATGACTATGAATGAACATGTTCGATGATAATATAGTATGTAAGCATACAATACAAATGTGCATTGTTCGATGAAAGTAGAAACTGGGGTTGAAGAACAAAAGAAATCACATTCTACAGTGGGAAGAAAGAAACAGCGAGAGAAGGATAAAGACTGTTGATTATTCAATTACAGATGTATATGTTTCATGACTTGATTTATTATAGACAAAAGAGAAGTGTGAAAAAGCATACTGTTTATCCGTGCAAAGTTAAAATGATATAAGGTAAGATGATATAACCAATGCAGATAAGATTCATTTCAATCGATTTTGCTATTGCAATCGTGAAAGTTTCGTTTGGAAAAAGCAGAACTTCTTTGGGATAGCATTTATGTAATACTTTAGCACGAGTTAATGTAAAGTATCTCAGAGCTGACGTGCTATTGTTAAACGAATTCCATAGTTTCTATTCAGTTGGTTAATGGAACACAGTGACGTTAATGGAACAGTCGGAAAATTACGAGCGGAATTCATGAAACATTCATTGGATACTAATCAGTAACTTTTCCAACGCAAGTATTCGAAAGTATTTAAAAACATTGAAATCTTTTTTTAGGTGCAGAATATTGTTGCATTCGTTTGAAATGTATGAAAAAAATATCAGCAATTTCAATTGGATTTCATCAAGTTTCGAAAGAACTTCGATATTATTGAATATGTTCAAGTGATCGAAAACTTTTCACCAGCGACATTATAACGCTAAATAATATATTTATATTTATAATGTATGTATCGAGGTATAATACATGTCAGCAATCTTTTTCAGATATTTTTTCAGATTCTTTCATATATTCTCCTCAAATTTTAGAAATTTCTTGCTGTAGAAAAATCTTCGGTAAAAAAATGATCGAAAGAATACAGATCTATCTAATGAAAATAAAAATCATTATTAAATAAATGTTAAATATTTCGACCAAAGTGATATTTCGAATATTTTATTCGCGTATCAGAATTTTAATTTCGCTTAAATTTCAATTTTAATGAAATGAGTAAGATATTTTATTCGCCCAGCAGAGTTTTACTGCTTAACGTCTACATATCAGTAATATATACATTCGCAATTTATATATAGACCAAGAAAGTCAAGTTTCATTGCCATTAAACAAAATCTCTATGAATCACTTCTATCATGGGTCTGGCTCGCATCTTTTTCAGTGACTTCATGATTCATGCATTTGCAAGCCATGGATTGAATGGCTCGCAACCGGAAGTGGTAAAGTGTCAGTTGTACGAAAAGATTACGATGGGAGTCATTATCGATTTACATGTATAACGTGATTTATATTATAATCATATAATTATAAATTACATTTATCATATTTGTCATGTTATGACATATCTGAACGATTGGAAATGGATCAAAGAAATTTGTTTCAAAACTGGAAAGCTGAAATAATATTTTACAATAACAAATAGTATTGATGTGTCGACAATCGTACTGTAAAATAGACGTGCAATTTAGAGATTTTATTATCAGCGATAAATATGGGATATTAAAAATGACAGTTAAACGACAGTTAAAATGTATAATTATCAAAATTAAGAATGAATTTATATCAACGAAGTCGAAATATAAGTTGAAAGGCCAAAAGCTAGTAAGAGATAATTTAAGACTCATTTGATAAAGACGTAAGTGTATCATGTTACAGAACATTACAAAAATTCAATGCCAAAAAATTCAGTTATTATTCAAGTGTTAAAAACGAGAATGCATGCACATAGAGGCGATAAATCTAGATACATGTTCACTAATCTCCATATTTGTTTCATTTACATTCTTGTAGATAATTAGTATTCTTGTAGATAAAAGTATAATTAGTATTAAAAATATTATTAATATTAAAAAATATTATTATATTAAAAATATGAGTATTAAAAATATAATTATAAAAGTATAATTAGTATTCTTGTAGATAAAAGTATACAAAAATAAATCAATTATATACGCCAAATGATAGGATAAATATTAAATATAAATAAACTTTTGTTTCAGTGTATATTATATAAAATATTGATTTTATGAAAAGTTTCTTCATATTATATGATAATCTGTATTATAGTACGGCGAATGGGAAATAGATATAATGACTCAGATATGATAATAAGTATGGCCATTATCACATAAATAAGAGAAGTTTGTTTTTCGTTGGGAATTATCTCACTGGATTTATCAAAGTTGATGTTCACTTCCTGTTTTGACCACTGGATCGATTTCGATCATTATATTATACATATCAATAATTTCAACAAATTTTCCTCTGTCTTTTAACAAATATGACATAATCTATAATTGTTGAAACGTATCTGAAGGAGGCACAAAGGAAAATTTTCTTCTACAATTACTTCCTACATCCGGAGTCTTGTTTCCTCTATCCGTGTAATTCCTTTCGCGAAGCTCACGATCGACGTGAGCAGAATGCAAACGATCAAGAAGAAAGAACACTCGTCTCTCTGGAACGATCCAAGGCTACTTGATCCGGATAAAGAGCTTGGAACGATACTTGAAATTCGATCATATAAGCGATTTCCATTTTTTCCTTCTTTTTTCGCAGAACCAGCTCGTTTTCGAATCTACGGAAAAAATGGTCATCACGTAAGATGATTTAACTTTTTGCTTTCGATGATTTCTCTTCGATCCTGCGTGGGTGAAGAGTTGTTGACTCTACTACGATAGAAATATTGGTCAAATTATAATTATATCGCGAATCTTTTTCATTCATTTATAGTTTATAACATTTATTCATTTGAACATAGTTAACGTATGAATATTGATTTATTAATCTATTATCATAATAGATAATTAATTGTTTAAATATTATTACATTTCTTGTGCTGAATATATTATAATTTCTATGTACGCATTCTTCGTTTAATTTCAGATTTTAATATCGCGAACAATTGTTGGTGAAATTTTGAAGCAATCTCAAAATGTGCATCGTGTACACGTACAATTTTAACCGATTTAATGACACAGTTGGTGGTAATAAACGATAGTGATAATAAAACTTTAAAGTGTTACGTATTGCATGCGTGATATACCCATTCATAAAATCTCGCAAGTCCGTTTATGGCAGTGTACGAATATTACCGTCGAGCAAATGTCGAAAGAATTGAACCACCACTCTTGCGAGAATGGAAAATCGATGGACATTTCGTGTTCCACTGTATCATTTTTATTTCCCCGGGTGCTTGTTTATTGCACCAAGCGTTGAACTTTCTATTCGGCAAATCGAAGACGACAATACGGAAGTTGTAATCAGTCGTCAAGCAGTTGTATGCAATTTTTGTATGCCGAGTTTCGTGTGACTCAACGTGCAATACGTGCAATGGTTTTGTCGGTTGTTCAGCAGCGTTCGTGCCGTACTCAATAATTGCACCACTTACTCGACAATTTTTAAAAAATAGCTGTTCTTCGGATTCAACATTTCGTTACAAAACATTCGTCGGGCATCTTTGAACACGGATTTCGATCGTACAGTGAAGAACATACTTATGAATATGTTACAAATGATAAAAGAATTGTCGATTATAATTTCGTTAAAAAAAAAAAAAAAAAAAAAAATCATACAACAACACACGTGGTCTCATTTTAAAGTGCAAAGCTTTTTTTTTTTGACAGACTTGAGTTCATTTTTTTTCATATAGGTGGAAAAGTGAGAGGATATTTTTATTCTCGAAAATTGTAACAAGTCAAGTATCTTTAGAGAACATTTTTTTTTTTCATGATTCAATTCACAATGGTCTTGAAGATTGAAGTCTCTCCCCTTACAATGGTTTCCTATAATTTCAGTGAACTTTGTTAGGATTTCTTGAATTTTTGTTGTTCGCCCAAAAAAAAAAAAAAAATTCTTATTCAGTAAACAAGCCTCTTTCTTGACAAAAAAGTCAATTTTCATTTTAACATGCAAATCGTGAAGTTGAGAATGCGATACGCAGCAGGGTACAGAGTCTAAAGTCAAGAATTTCTCTGACTATGTGACAAACGTGTCTTAAAACCATTTTCTTTATCCTTTGTCTTTCTCGCTTCGTTTCTTCGCTTCTTAAGAAATGGACTAATGTTCGAATGATTAATTTAGCAGTTCGAAATTTCTAATCATTATTATTACTGATAGTTTTTTGATAGGAATTTAATTAAATTCTTCTATAACAATTCCTTGGCAAAAAAAAAAAAAATTGTTTTTACTGTCTTTGACAAAATTATTTTCATTGTTAATTTATCATTATCCAGTAATGATAAATTTTAATAAATTTAATAATTTTTCGTTGTCAATTAATTTCACTATTCGTAACTTTTTTTTTCTCATAACGATCGTGATAAAATAATATGTGATTGAAGTTTTTATTAATATTTTCAGATTCACAAAGATGTTAACTGTCTGGAATGCATGAAGATTGTCCGAAAGAAAAATTTATATAACTCTCGAGGATATTGAGGGATGTTTCTTGAAGCAATGTGATATACGCGCGAATATATAGATACAATTGTTTATTATATTAAAAACAGTAAGTGACGATGGGTTTGTCAATCTATTTGTTGGCTGCTATCACAGCTTTGGGAACGGTGAATGCTTTGGAAGGGCCAAACATATGCACTAGGCAAGAAACGTAAGTAGATTAGGTTTATTATTAATTTATGTGCACTATGCTTGACAATATTACGTAAAGTGATAATTGATACTTAACTTGTTTTCCTGGATCTTTATTAGAGAGTCTAATACTATCTTTCTTGGTCTAGAAAATATTCAATAAGATATTTAATAAAATTTTATGAAAGAAGTAAATATTAAAATATAATATATTTAATATAATATAATAAAATATAATATAAAATATAAAAAATATAATATATTTAATATAATATAATAAAATATAATATAAAGTAAATATTAAAATAAATATACTAAATGATTTATTATTACATGTATGTGTTAATAATTACGTGTATTATCTGTTATAATTACATATAATTTTTTATATTTGATCATAATTTTGTTTAATATACATATACATATAATATGCATATAATTTTGTTTAATATACGTACATATAAAAATTTCTACGATATTATGAAAGTGGATATAAAGATGTAAAGATATATAACTATTTTAGTTTCTTTATTTTATTTTCTTTTATTACAAAAAAGTCTCTCCTTATTACAAAATAAAAATTAAATTTTTTAAGAACAAAATCGTAATGGACTTAAGAGAGATAATAGACTTAATTTTATTTTAACTGTCAATCGTGTTTTTCACGATTCATAACACTTGGCTGGTGTTAGGTACACGGTAACGGTGAGAATATCGGAGCAGAAACCTTATACTGTACGAGAGAACACCTGGTGCTTCAGTTTTCCGCCGAGATGCTCTAAATACAAGGTGGTATTCAAGACGATGTACAAAGAACAGGTAAATATTATTGACATATAAGATGTACCAATTAAGAAAAAGTTTCCTATAAACTAATGTTCCGATGTTTTGTTCAATCAAGGAATTAACAAAACAAAGACCAGTGGAAGAATGTTGCAAAGGCTACACAGAGACCAATGATGGCAATCGTTGCATTCCTATCTGTTCCAAGGACTGTATTCATGGAACTTGCATCGCACCAGACGTCTGCAAGTGTGAATCAGGATACGGGGGCCCGTTATGCGATTACAGTAAATAATAAACTTCACTATTTGCTTAATTTTTATTGTTTAATACTGGATTGTTCAAAATAATATTGAAACACTGTACTATTGAAACCAGAAGACACTTTCACCTCGTCCCTTCCCTTATTCTTGATGCAAGATATAGTTTTCACTATCCAGAAATTAGTATTTTTAGAGAAAGAACTATTAATAAAGAAATTGAAATATTTATTCATTAATTTTGTTGTTAGCTTAAATGCTGAGAATGATTCCAAATATAGTAACTATAAAAAGATATTTCCCTTTACTATATTTATCATAGAATTTACATATGGCAGTCATTATAATTAAGAAAGAAATTTAAATCATTATTTTTTATGTTTGTTGCGAATATTCGCAGTAAATGTATATTTTTATCTCGACAGAGTGTCCACCTGGGAAATGGGGTAAATCTTGCGAAATGGATTGTATGTGCCAGAACGGAGCAACTTGTGATCCATTTGACGGCAAATGCTTGTGCACCAGAGGTTGGACTGGTATATACTGTAGTCAGGAATGTCCTCCTGACCGATATGGACAAGATTGTGGCGAAGAGTGTCGTTGCAGGAATGGTGGAAGCTGTCATCATATCTCTGGCGAGTGCCATTGTGCTCCTGGTTATACAGGACCGCTGTTAGTTTTCTCTGTTCTATTATTAAAATTATGTTAAATATTAGAATTCAATTTCCCAGTCGCTCTAACGATTTTTTTTTTTTTTTTTTTTAGTTGCGACGATTTCTGTCCACCTGGAAAACACGGCGATGAATGTAAATCAGAGTGCAAGTGTCAGAATGGTGGTTCTTGCAATCCTACAACTGGCGAATGCTATTGTACACGTGGATGGACTGTAAATATTAGTTAACGATATTACGATGTAAATGTGTTGGTGCATGATTTAAGATTTTGCTTCAAAACAGGGTTCAGTTTGTGCGAACCGGTGTCCAGAAAATTTCTGGGGTAAAAACTGTTCTCAAGAGTGCGATTGTTACAATGGAGCTGGCTGCCATCATATCACTGGAGAATGTGAATGTAAACCTGGCTATTATGATGAAAAGGTGATCACTCTTACTATTAATGTTATTCAAATTAATTGTTGATCTCTTGATAAATATGCTTACTATAGTAGATATAAATGATAAATAATTTTAAAAGTGACAATGCTTTACAGTGCTTAAAAATATGCTCTGAAGGAACGTTCGGTTTGAATTGTACAAATAACTGTACCTGTGAGAATGGTGCAATTTGTTCTCCAATCGATGGAACTTGTACTTGTAGTCCCGGTTGGATGGGTAAAAAATGCAACAAGCGTGTTTGTTCGGATAAATTGTGGGGACCCAACTGTTCCAAAGTATGTGATAATACATAGAAAATATATTTATTTTTTTTATAGTGTTTTTAATGTTAAAGAGATAAATAAAATGTTGTTAGGTTTGCGAGTGTGAGAATAACAATACAGAAATATGTCATCCTTGGACTGGAAAATGCATTTGCAAACCAGGATGGGATGGTGATACCTGTACTAGACCTTGTCCACTTTATATGTATGGGAAGGGCTGTCAAAACCATTGTAATTGCAAGAACAACGCGCAGTGTTCGCCCATAAATGGAACTTGTATTTGTGCGGCAGGATACAGAGGAGATGATTGTAGCGAAACATGTCCTGACAACACTTATGGCGAAAGCTGTACGCAAAAGTGTATTTGTAAAAATGGTGCCACTTGTTCACCCGAGAATGGCCGATGCAATTGTACAGCAGGTAATGAGTTACACTCTTACGAGCGAATAAATTAATACGAAGTAGTATAAAAAGATGAAATCTTAATTTCTAATTGAGATATGCGTGAGTAATTAAGAAGTAAGAAAAGGAGGTATCCTTAAAATGATAAGCATCTTGTGATCGTATGATTTAATAACTTTGTATCATTTTGTTGTTGTCTGCTTAAACATTGATAATTAATTTATTCTTTAATTATCGTGAATGGCATGAATAATTTTTAATAGTGCGTTAAACTAACTGTAGTTTAGTAGTGCATTATTTGCAAATTTGTAGAGGTTTGTCTTACAACATACACAGTAATGTGTACTTAAGTCAATATATTTAAGTAAGGTAAGTAAGTTGAATTTGTAATCAGAATTATTATTTTTGGATATCTTCTTTAAAATGTTTCCGTTTTTTTACATTAAATTTTATTACGTTAAATTTTATTCCTGCATGAATTATTATTATATTTTGTTAGGATGGGTTGGTGTTTCATGTGATCGTCCCTGCGACGACAAGTCTTTCGGCAAGGACTGCGAGGGCAAATGCAAATGCTTTAACAATGCTGCCTGCAATCCACAAAATGGTAAGGGGGCTGGTTGCAACGATTCTTTCTCAATTTTAGGGAAAGTTAATGCTTTAAATTATTAACAAAGAAGTATTAATTTGTCGCTAGATCCTTGATTAAATTAATTTTGTTTATTTCTTAATAATTTTATTCTTATATTTCTTTATTTTTGTTTTTTAAAAATTACACTTCTTAATTTCTATGTTTCTATTTTTATTTCGTTGCACCTGCACCAAAACACCTTTATTTAAATACCTTCAGGCACATGCACGTGTGCAGCTGGCTTCACCGGCGAATTTTGCCAAGATCATTGCGAAAAAGGATTTTTCGGGTTGGGATGTACTCAGGCCTGCGATTGTCATGAAGAGAATAGTTTAGGCTGTGATCCTGCCATTGGTCGTTGCATCTGTAAACCAGAATGGCGAGGTTTGCTTTCTATTTTAATTCGATCGATCAATCGCCATATATGAAATCTTTAACAATTATCCTTTCCTTATACATCTTAATGTCTTGATCATCCTTTCTACATCATTAATCATATAACGTAAAGAACAGAGATTTTAAACTATCAAATGATATTCTTGCTTATTCATTTAATGTATCATATATATTATTAGATAAATTTTTTTAAAAGAAATTGAAACTGTTGAGAATAACTAGAAAACTAGTTGTTCAATGGCGATTTGATCATCGATAAAGTTTTTATTTTTAACATAAAATAGGAATCCGTTGTGAGACCAAGTGTTCAGAAGGCTTGTATGGTGATGATTGCCATTCGCAATGTGAATGTATGAATAATAGTTCATGCGATCCGCAAACAGGCACTTGCATTTGTGCCAGAGGCTGGGAAGGAGCTGACTGTTCTCAACCCTGTAAAGAGGGGTGGTATGGCGTGCGTTGTAAGGAGAAGTGTCCAGAAAAAATGCAAGGTAAAAATTTCAGCTGAAGGTGAAATAAATCAAGCTTTCGTAGTTCTGTTTAGTAAGTAGTTTCGTAGTTTTGTTTAGTCAGTAGTACACTTTCATATTTTAAGTTGTATGATATTGTATCATATGTAGAAATTTTTTAAATTAATACTATTCCAGCATGTTCATGATAAGCGAAAAAATAACATATTAACGCTTTGTTATAAAGAATATAGTTATTTCTATTTTTATACTCTTACTTAAACACTTCAATAAAAATGGTAAGTTATTAGTTGATCTAACTCTAACACACTTCATACTTAAGGAGAGTTTGTTTATTTAATATAATAATCGTTAAATTTATCTTTCAGGAAACATGACGTGTGATCATGTCACTGGTGAATATGTTTGTCGACCTGGATACTTAGGTTTAACATGTGAGCATCCTTGTCCACCTAATCGTTATGGATTAAATTGTGCTAATCACTGTCGCTGTAAAAACGGTGGCGAGTGTCATCATGTTACAGGTAAAACTTTCTCTGTCATTTTTGCAATTCAGTGAAGGCTAGAATTTTATCAAATTTTATAGAAATAATCTTCACAAGTTGGTACATTTTTTAATTTTAGTTGCGCACTACTAACTTCTAAGTTAGATAATTTTAAGTTATCACTTGGTTTATCATATATTTTTCTTAATGATTACATCTTCCCACAGTGTTATTTTTTCAACATGATTTTAGCAATTTCTTTCTAAAATTGCATCACTAGTTATATTATAGATGACATAAAATTCGTATCAGATATTATCTAACATGGATCAGTGAAATCACTTTTCTCATTTATATCATTTTAGGCGTGTGTCAATGTCGACCCGGTTGGCAAGGTGAATTTTGCCAAACGCCTTGCATGGAAGGAACATATGGCATGAATTGTAGTCAACATTGTACATGCCAGAATGGAGGAAAATGCAGATCTAATGATGGTCATTGCCGTTGTGCACCTGGTTGGACTGGCACCAAATGCACCGAAAGTACACGAAGAAAAAATTATATATATAATACAGAAAAAGAAATTAACAAAACGTAATATATATTCTTTTCATATTTGTAAATCTAGTTTGCCCGGAAGGATATTATGGTGATCACTGTATGGAACCATGCGACTGTAAGAACGATTTCTATATGTGTCATCCTGTTGACGGTTGTATTTGCAGACATGGATACACAGGCATGTTAAATGTTTAAATCTCGTCAATATCAATGTGTCTTAACTAATATGGAAATATTCTTTTTTAGGTCCAAATTGTGATGAAGAATTGTTTTCGCGTAACATTCAGGAGAAAGATGAAACCGGCTATGGCAGTGTAGTAGCAGGATTTTTATTTGCTGCAATTGTTGTTATTGCAATAACATTTGCAGGATGGGTATATCATCGGCGTAGAGTAGCAGATTTGAAGAACGAGATTGCACAAGTGCAATATATCGCCGAACCTGCTTCTCCTCCAGGTATTTACTCAAACAAATGTCTTTAATTTATAATGAACTAAGAAGAATAATCAGCATGATATATTTTATATAGAACAAACTCAGTTTGATAATCCCGTGTACGCCTATCAAGGCTCTTCGAAATTCGATGATGGAACAACTACTTTACTGAATAACTTCCAATTCAGAAATAATCTCGGAACAAGTAAAAAGATAAACAATGAGAAAGCTAAATTGGGAATGAACAGTTGTACAGATGATGAAGACGATTGTAAAGGTATTATTGAAAATAATATATGTTAAAAGTATGCATATTATCTTGAAAAAGATTCTTATGCTTTCTTGGGTCACTTTTAGGATCTTATAATCGATATGATCTAAAGAATAGAGATGCAGATATGGGAAATCCAAATCTTAATGTATATCATAGCATCGACGAAATGGATGGGAAAAAGATCGAACATGTTTACGATGAAATTAAGCAAAATAATGACGAATCAGAATATGACCAGTTAGATCATCCAAGACCAGTTAGTAGTTATAAGCAGTACAATCGAATGGCGAATGGTTTCTGTTCGAAATCATCAGATAATGCAGGACCTAGTAGTTTGAAAGATCCAGAACTTGGTGAAATGTAAATTTTTCTTGGATCTCAGGCTGAATCATGCAGGTTCAAAATTTAAATATTATATGTCTTCAATATAACTTAAAAAAACATTTTAAAAATTTTTATTACTTTAAATAAGTAGTTTAGATACTTTTAAATTTTTTTACGTGTTAATTTGAGAGTCTTGAGAAAATCTTCAGAAAATCTTAAAAAATAATAAAAAATAATAAAAACATAAATATTTTCATTAATGAAATGTATGATTGCTCAGTATATGCATGTACATAGTTAAATGATAATGCAGCGAATAGTTAAATGGATATTTTATTTATGAAATGTATACTCATAGTGATTTATCCTGAACGTGTTAAATTGTCTCTCTTTATGATGATGCTTAGTAACATTTATATAATAGAATATCTGATGCAATATTATTAAAATCAATAATAATTTGAGATAAATAATTTTATCGCAATCGATTTTTAAGAATTTGTTTAAAAGCTAATTCAGTGCTTTTTTTATCGTTTATAATTAAAAAGATTTTAGATAGATGAAAGAAAAAATAATTACATATCAAAATTCTGTCAAAAAACTTGTAATATTTATAAAAATTATATAAAAATTATTACTTAAAACGCAAAATTTAGTAGAAGAAATAAAAAAATAGTCAATGATTTTTGCATATGAAAGTGCCTTGTAAGCTTGAAAATGACACAAAAATTATAAAATTTAATAATGTAGTTTATTTTTCTTTTACATACAAAAAGAAAAAAGAAAAGAAAGGAAAAAGAATTGGAAACTATAGATGAATAATGGGGTTAAAAATACTCAGTATATCTATAACAAATCATTTAGAATGTAAATTGGCAAACAAGGTACAAAATCGTTATGTAAGTTTAAGCAATAAGAGACCGATTTCACGATCTCAAAGTGTGCATATAATATATTAGTACTAAAAAATTCATCTTTCTTTTTTGTTTCTTCTTTATATTTTAAGTAGAGACATAATTACGCGATATTTATACTCATCACGCATGAGACAATAGAATGATTAGTTTAACAATTTATTTCCTGTATGTGCAAGAATATATTTGTAAGTAATTTAAAAACAAAAAAATCATGTTCTACGATTAGTATAGAATATCATATCATTAGAAATACATAGTTTCTTCGTGTATACGTATATGTCTATGTACAGACTTACATACACATATAAATATACGCACATACAGATAACACAAAAAGAATCTATTTAAAAGAATAGCATTCGAGATACTATTGTAAAATGGGATTATATTTATATCTTTTATATTAGATAATATTCTCTGCCTATTTTTTATTTCTTAAGAAATATCTATTTTTACGATTTTATATATACACTATTTTTATTTTTAGATGAATTCAGAGAAAACAGATTATTGTGATCAATATAAATACTTTTGTAAATATCATTAAACTAGAGCATAACGTAAAAATCAATAATTTTTAAATGTATGTATACTACTTCCCTAGAATATTATTTTTTAATCATGTCTCGTCTCTGCTTTCTCTGTTTATTGTGTGAGATCTGTAACGACTGGCTTTAATTAAGTTCAAAGTAGGCGACGAGATCCAGTAAAGTCCACCGAGAAATTGTAAAAGCGCCGCGAGACTCAAACAAAGGTTTGTGTCTGTAATCAGAAATTCTTTTCTACATAATTTGTTTTATTAATTATCCTTACGTTTGTAACTTTTAATCCGTTCTTTTATCGAAATAAAGTTTTGTTACGAGAACTTACCGTGTATGAAATAAAAGCCGAGAATGCATAAACCTGTGATAGTTGAAAATCCTTTGTGAATGGAACGAACCATTTCAGATCCAAGAACATCATATAAAGGCAAGTCTTGACAACTTGTTAAACTGCTAATACTGACACTACCCAGGATAATAAAAATTATCATCCACAAGTAGCTATTTACATGAACTAAACCTAGAAATATATATATTTTTTCAGAATGTGAATGAATTAAAACACACTTTTCTATTACTTGCCTATTAAACTGATACCACTAAACCAAGACGCTGTACCAAAATATAATCTTCTATTCTGATTTGTAAATTTTAGTGCTTTGTAACTAATAAGATTTGGTAGAAAGGTGCTGAAGCCAGCCATAATGGACAAAGACATCCAAACGTAATTATGTTGAAGAATCACACTTTCATTATTTAAGATGGGTAAAAAGAGCCAGAAGAAAAGAGTTGACACTTTCATTCCAACCCAGCCAGTTATTGCAGCCCAAAATCGGAAATTCTTAAGAATTCGGAGTTGATACTGCCATTTCTTATCCAAACGGACCACTGGATTTACAAATAGGTCCACATCTTCATCTAAATCCTCATAAGCATAAATATTATTTCCTTCGTTTAGTAATCCTGCTCCATGTGTCTTTTCATCAGGTTGATCATATTCAAAATTTTCTACGTTATCTTGACCATTTGAATCCTTATGAACGTTGGAAGAGATTTTTATAGGAAGTTCAGTATCTTCCTCGGTTGATAAAAGTAAACTGTAAGTGAATACTTAAATATTTGTTTTATACATTAAAATTATTTAATAATGATAATTTAATGATTAATGATAATATGAGATATTCTTATTTAAGATAATCTGAAGAATGACCTGTAAGGAGAAGTTTGTTGCGAAGAAGGCAGCCGAAAAGTCAATGTTCCAAACGCAGTGGGCAATAACATAATAGTTATTAGTTGCAAACCAGTTTTCAGTTGAGCTTCGTATAACAACAAATTTGTAATATTTGGAATAAGCAAAAGACCGAAAGAGACTGCAACGTTTTTCAACATCAAGGCTACAAGAAGCTTTCTTCTGAAGTACTTCCTCAAAATATAGTCACTCAGTAATGTGACAAAACTGGCGCCTATGCCCATTACTGCACCTGCACTACTGTTGGCTAAATAAGCACCAACTCCACCAGTTGCAAGATATCCGGATGCTATAATTCCAATTATCAGGAGAAGCACTCCTATTATGCCTACCAAACGTGGAATTGATGCCATACTCACAACCATCTTTGTCCAAGGATCTAGAAAGAAGTTATAAGAAATTGGTAATAATTGTAAGAAGATCATAGATTACTAAATTGTTTATATACCTGCTAGATTCCAGAAGGCAGTAAACAATATAGGCGTCAAAATAATTTTTTCATCCCATACGTCAAAATCAGTAGATTTAGTTTCACGAATATATTCCAGGACTACCCCGTACATCGCTAGTATGCTTGGAATAGTCATCTGTAAAGATAAGAACAGAATTTTTATTCTGACTATGTAAATTTTTTAAATATGAACGAGTTAATCTATATATATAGAGAGTATTTAGAAAATATAATATCTAATATACATAGAGAATTTAGAAAAAAATTAACATTATTACACTTACTAATTATTTAATTTTTTAAAACAGTAATATAATGATAAAAATTTATTTTGATTTCATAAAAAAATATGTCGATATTGTGGCTTTATGTTATAATATATATTTGTAAACAAATTGGATCTTATAATTTTTTACGAATATTTCCAGGAATATTCTATGAAAAACATTACATTTAATATTGTAAAAATGAATTAAAGGATATGTTTTTAAATACTTTGTATAAAACGCATAATATCAAGTATTATTCAATTAAAATGAGAAAGTCATTTGTGTACTTTTGTATCGAGATTACTTACTTGGACTAAAAGTACTCCACAAAGAACAATCCATGCGTAACCACCATCAGGAACCGTGGGTCCTAGTTCTGGGAATGACGTGACGACTTCATCGAGACGAAGACGTTTGGTTGAGGACATTATTTATTATATAAAAACTAAATAATCAAATCGAGCAAATGTATTTGAAATTACAAGAATTTCGGCGCATACTAAAGACATTCAGGTGATTCTGAAATCTATTATCTAATCTTACTAAGGATGCCAATGGTCTGATAGCCAATGATAAGGAATAGCAGTTCTAAGAATATTATGTATGTGCATGTATGTACATTTTTTATTGAAGGCAAACAATTGACCAATGGCTATGAACAAGCAGAGAGATTTGATAAGAGGAGTGAATACACATATAAATATAAATATATATAACATTTATTCGACACTAGACATATTCCAAACAATAACATTATCAAAATTGCATGTTCTTTGCTTCTAATTATGAAGTTAACAAGTGTTCTTTGCTTCTAATTATGAAGTTAACAATGTCGCAACAAGCAGCCTATAAAATAGCATATTCAGTGATTTTCTGCTTTTTTTTTTAGTTCTAAATTAATTATCATATATCTAAATCAATTATCATATTAATTATCATATTATAAATACTAATGCCTCATTATATTCTCAGTTTTACTTATGATACAAAAGAAATTAAATACTTGTGTATTATACAATAAAAGAATTTCTCAGTAGTTCAAAAATGATTGATACATTTTAACGAAAGGACAAGGTCAGTTAAATTTTTTTCTCCGTTAATTTCTAGTGGAAGAACTTATTCATAAATCTTCGCGAATATCACCAGCTGCTATCGAAGTGTATCGCACCCTCTTGTTCATTGAGTCTAATATAGGCTCGATTTTTTGTTGTAATTTTGTGCGTTGTACGTAAATTAAAGCACACACCAGTCCTATTAACACCATAGAAAGGAAAAAGAGCAGAACAGTTGCACCGCGTGGAGTTGATGAAAACAATCTCGGGGTGCAATTCTTCGTTTCGTATATTTCGTGTGGTATTCCACCTGTGGTATTCCACAAAAATTAGTAACATTTAATTTCATATAGTATTCGGCGAAGTATTTCATCGAATACACATACCTTTGTAACACATCAAATTGTCTTTATTACGAACGAATACTTTCGTTTTTTTCATCCACTTTATAAATGGATTCAATTTGCAGGAACATTCAAGAGGATTTCCAGTAAGATCTATAGCTATGCTTTGGTTGTGCTTGATAAGCGTATCCATAGCCTGCAAGTCGTGTTCTACGACTTTTGTGAACTTATTTCGCTGAAGGTCCAAGAAACGTAGTTTATGGAGACAAGATATGTTGAAATGCAACGCGGTCAATGTGTTATCACCGAGGTAAAGATCCAGAAGATTCGGGAGATCGCAGAATACATTACTATCCTTGAATTCTGATATTTCATTTTGCTCTAAATGGAGCTTTATCAGTTGTGTTAAATTACTGCAATAAGTATAAGATAATCATTAATAATTTATAAAGGTTAGAATCTTTTTATAAGGATTGGAATTTATCAATCTGATACCTGTTGACAAAAATATCGTGTAATGTCGCTGCAAGATCTCTTGGTAGACCATCCTCAAAGGCATCGGTTAAATGAAGTTCTAAGAGGGACACAAAATTAGAGAATACTCTGGGATGACTTCTCGCAGGATCCAGCGAGAGTTCATTGAAATCTAAAATCAGTCGTTCGACACGTTGAACATGATGGTATGCCTTCCCTCGAATTTCTCTTATTTTATTGTTTGACATATCGATCATTCTTAAATAAGGCAGACTGTCCAGAGTGCCGAATACGTTCCATGGAAGTTCTCCAAGGTAGTTCCCAGTGAAAATAAGTACCTGAAAATAGCACAAACGTGTCAACTGATTTTTCTATAAAATTTTATAACAGTCAAAAAACGTTCATCTTTAATATAATGACTTGTGTTTCATTTGGTAAATGCGATAACGGTGTCACATTATAAAATCCTGAATTAGTACAATTGACAACATATTGATGGCGATTCTCGTAACATGTTCTCAAACAATAGCAACGATTTTCAAAAGACGGACCACACTCCATTCTAGCGTTTTCTAATGTTTCCAACGAGTGCCAATTAGGATCATTGCAATCATTGGATAAGTCAGCAGTGGTTGCGCATATTAAAAGGAACATTGCATGAAACTTATTCATTATGCATCTGAAACATAAATTATAAAATATAAATCTTCAAAAGATAGATATTAATTTTATTCAAATTTCTGTCTTACACATAAATTCATTTGCCAATGTAATAGGCGAAATGTAACAAAAAAATTAAACTGAGAACACTACATCTTTTGTTTCTTTCAAGCACTATGATTGTAATATTTCATTTAATGTTTTAATATCTTCTATATATCTGTAACAAGAATTTGTAATTTGAATGTTCCCGCGAAAAGTTGTTTAAAATTTAGACTGAGTTGTGATTGGCTAAACCATATTGGCGGTTAAAGTGAATTTAAACTTAACACCAAATCACTGAGGTTAGTTTCTCATGATCAAACGCGGAAGAAGAGTAGGCTTTACTTGCATAATAATTTTAGGTAGGCAAACATTAAATGTTGTTAAAACGTGTGCGATGAAACTTGTGCAAATGAAAGACTGTAAAAGTGTTTTAAAAAATGTTTTTGGCTACGAAAACTTTAAAAGCAAAATTCAAGAAAAAGCTGTTATTGCTATTTGCACAGGTCAGTACTTTGTTCTTATGTAAATGTTTCATTTTTATGTAAGAATGTTTCTTATTATTAAAAACTAAATTTATTAAAAACTTTATTAAATGTTATAATATATAAAATATTATATATATATATATATTTTACTAAAAAAATGTATTATTCTACATGTTATTGTATCATGAATATCATAAAATTTTATTTAAAAAGATGCATCAAAAAGTATGATGGATAATTGTAGGTGTAAGATATGTATTTATATCTATGCCTCCTGGGTTTGGCAGGTCCCTTTGTTATCAGTTACCTGTTTTCTTACAAAAGGGAATTGGAATAATTTTTTCTCCAAAATTATCATTTATTAAGGTAAAATTCCTGATACTTTCAAAATGTTAATTCATCAAACTTGATTAGTTGACTTTATTATATGATCAAGTATTTTCAGAAAGAAGTAGATTTTTTAAAAAGCAAATGCATTAATGTTGGCTTATTGTCCAAAAATACAAAAATATCTGAAAGGGATAATGTCTTAAATGATTTAACATCAGAGTATCCAAAAATAGTATTGTTATACGTGACTCTTGAAATGAGTAGTATGACATATTTTAAGGTAAATTATTTTATCATTTCAATTTTAAGATATTTCCAATTTTAGAAATAGGAACTGTCAACAGGAACTCTTGGTTTTATTAAAAAAACGTAACTTATTGTCTCACATTGTATTTAATGAAACTCATTGTTTAAGTGAATGGGGATATGACTATAAACCTGGTTATAAAGATATAAATATTTCATTTAGAAACAAAGTATTGGAGCATGTTCCAAAAATTGCAGTAACTACAACTGTTACTAATAAGGTAACAAAAATAATTTGAATTATTGTCAGCAAATATTTGGATCTTCTTAATTAAATATTTTAACAGGTAACAATAGACATCTGCAAATTTTTAACATCAGAACAGGTAAAAATTTTTAAAATACCTGTACAAAAGATCAATGTACACTTTGACGTGTGGTTTGTGGATATACTTTATGACCCTATTGATCATCTTAAAAAATTTATCACAAGTGTACTTAGCCTGTTTGATTTATCCAATAAGGTAAATTTATTTGTTTTTTTATTTGTCTATGAGATACATGTTTATAAAAATTATCTGTACTCAGACACATAAAGGTTTTGGCATTATTTACTGTAGAGAAGTGTCTACTGTGGAATTATTGCAGAAAAAATTAAAGGACCTAGGCATATCTACACTTGTTTATCACCATAGTAAGCAAATCATCAATTAATCGTTAGTCTTTTTATTTCTGAATCTGAGATTTAATGGTAATGATATATTCTAGAATTAAAGAATAGTATCCAACGTCGCACTGAAAATGAATGGATATCTGAGAAAATTCGTGTTATCATTACTACATATAATTATGGATTTATTTATAAGAAAAAGATTAGGTTTGCGTATATTGCAATAAAAAAGAAAAATTTCCTTTATACAATTCCAAGTAATCTATAAAATATTTATTTAATCAGATGCATCGTTCATTGGACAATACCTGAGAATATTGCCAAATATTATAGAGAATGTGCACAGACACATTTAGAAAATAATCATGCATATTGCAGAATATATTTTAGTACGGAAGAACATTCTTCCGTGAAACTCAGTATCAAAAATCACAAAGTAATTAACGATTTAGAACATACTCAGATACGATTAAATGAATATAACAAATTTGTATCTTATTGCCTTTCAATGATGTAAGAAGTTTAAATTATTCAAAATATCCTTTTTTTCGCGATTTTTCAAAATTAAAAGATAAAATCCTGCTTAGGTGTCGACATACAACCATTAGTCGATATTTCGGGCATATAATGCCGCCTTGTAAAACGAATTGCGATGTCTGTAAAGACGAAGAAACAGCAATGATTAGGACGCATAAATTTATTGCATATTCAGAAGAGTGTAAAGGGATAAAATATAACATGTGAGTATTCTTAAATCTCAATCTTCGAACTTTATTAATTTTCAAGTATGTACTCTTTTAATTCTTAGCTGTGATGTTAATGAGGACTTAAAGAAACATCAACAGAAACAACTTGAAGAGCAATTAGATGTAACTTCAAAAGTTAAAGAAGTGGAAGTTGAAGAAGTAGCAGAAAATAGTATAAAAATAGAACGCATATCAACAAAAGTAATAAAACAATCGAATCTGACTGCAAAAATTGCAGAAGAATCAAAAGATAGCTTAGAAACGGGACATAAATCATCAGAATCCTCTGACAAAAAAATTACCTTGAATAGGAACTTGAATAGCAACGTACAGTTTATTAAGTTAAACAATGGAAAACAGAAGTTGCCGGCAGAAAATACTTCTCTTAGAAGGATTGATCACTCAGTGGATAGAAAAATTAAAAACAATACAGAGAATACGGTGAAACCTGCAAAAGATTATTCACTTATGATACAGTCAAGTAAATCTGTAATAACGCAGTCTTTGCTGAATAAATACAAGTTAGACACTAAAGCGATATCTTTGGAACCTTGCAGCTCACAGGGTAATATTTACCAATCTACAAAACAAAAAGTAATCACTATTGGATCTTGCAATAATAAAAACGAACAAAGCTCGTCGAAAGTTTTAAAAATCGATGACGAAATAAAGATGGGTGTCGGAGAAGAGGATCGTGCTCTTAGACAAAATTCTCGCGGGCCAATCATCATTGAAGACAAACAGTTAGATAAAACCTTGAGGAAACGTTTCATCATCGTGGACACGTGTCCTGAAAAGAAACGAAGGAAATTGGAATTCGAAAATAAACCAACTATTGGGACAGGAATAAATAGAGATGGAGGAAATGCCTCTGACTCGTGTGTTGGACGGATCAGGGATGATACAGATGAAAACTCGACCCGTGATGATGAGAGGATAGAATATATGATAAATAAGTATAAACTAAACAAATATTCAATAACATTAACACCACAGAAGAAGTAGCTAAATATGCACAACATCGCATTTATCGATTATATAAGATTACTTGTACTGTTATTATTCTTTTTAAAGAGAAGATAATACAATTATACCACAATTAGGGCGTAAGTAAAATATATTAAGGTATATTACAATATTATGTATTTAGAATACAATTGTTAAAAATAGCATGATTAGTGACAATTATCAATACTTATGAATATGTTGAACGTTAGCTGCAATAAAGAATGCCTCGCAATAGTTGTTATAATTGTCATAAGTTTTAATATTAAATGAAAGAATATTTGTAAGTTGGTCGCAAAGTAATTTTTATTTCATTTCGATAGATCTAACTGAGAAGCGAAGTATGTAGGTTGTATTCGTAAAACGTCAAACTTGCTCACCCACGCAACAGGTGATACTGAGCACAAAATTATGTTCGGTTCTACAATGTTATCTATTTATTTTATGCGCCATGATTAGATTAATATTTAAACTTTATTTCATTTTCTTTTTATCGATTATAAAACTAATTAAAAAATTACTTAGTTCCGTTATTATTGTTATTATTATTTTTGTGCAATTAAAAAATGTTAAGAAATACACGTCACTACTACTTTGAATATAAAGATCTCCAATATTTGAATCCTTCGATATTTAATTCAAAATTTTTTCCTATCAATCCGTTACTTTTCGTTAAATAATCAAACTTCTGAATTTTCCATCTTCAACAAAAAGGGGATTACAATTTTCATACTACAATTCCAATTAATATCATTGAAGAAAAAGTTATTTTATACCACACTTATCATTTGCATTATCATTTTTCAACAACAGATAGGAGAAAAAAAAAAAAGGCAAGAAGAATTATTAATTGTACTGTTTCCATATAAACGATATCATTTAGAAGGAATGTTTCGCCGGTCCAAAAATAAACAATTACTTAAAGTATTGTTGGTACTCACCGTTCAGAGCAACAGGAGGTGGGAGAGAAAGAGAAGGTGGAGGAACGAGATCGTGATTCATCCGAGTTCACCGGTGAATTCGTTTTAGGAATCACTGAACGAATCTCTTCGCTTTCATTTTGTCCTGGTCTTTTTCTTCAACTTAAATTTTCAATTTATTATTAAAAAACTCGTCGATGAAACGATACAAATCGTATCGACATTAATGATTTAAACTATTTATATTCAGGTAACGGAGAGGTCCCGCTAATGCAGTAAACGCGGAGAAACAACCTGTTGGAAGGAACGCGACACCGAGAAACGAGTCACCGAATGCTCGAAATATCTGGAACAAGACGGAAAAGAACTCCTTGCTGCACGATGGACAACATTACACTTATGTAGAGGCAGTGCGGACGTAGCAGCCGCACCTGTGTTCCCTCCTTCCATCCTTCCTATGCTTTTTCTCACTTTCTCCTTGCATGTCCGCGTCTCTCCTTTTTCTATGAATGTCGAGCTCCTCGTGCTTTTCCCCCCGAGTCGTTCTTTCTTTTTTCTTTTCTTCTTTCACCTTCTTTCCCATCTGATTGTACGTACTTTTTTTTTAGAGCTTCACTTTTCGACGATCAGGCTGATCCAAATTTCGAGTGCATGTGCTGCAATTACTTCAAATGTATATTGAAGATGAAGGGATCAACGTAATATAATATTTCTGTAATATACACAAGTGGAGAGGGTGAGAGGAAAGTTAAAACTTTCTTCATAAAAAATAAGTATTAAAAGGAGCGATGATCATTCTTATCAAAAAATAAGAAGGAACTTAAGATTTTCAAAGTAGTTGGGAACGAACCTTTATTGAAAAACGAAAGGGAAATTTATATTTCCTATTTTTTTAAATATTTTAAATAGAATCAAACTGAATAAATTCAAAATTATGTTTGATTTTTTTCCCGTATAAGATCAATGTTAATAAATCTTCGAACGACTTGTTTAACTCTTGAGTACCTTCTTAGTATGCATGTGTCATGTACGTACTTGTTATATACATACGTTATATATATGTATATGTACACACGACGTACCAGTTCAAGGCGATTAAAATTTAAACACATAAAGTAAGCTTTGATAATTGGAATATATTCTCTGAACGTTCTATTCATTCATTTTATTTTTTACTTCGAGATATTTTGGATCATTTGTATCGTAATTAACAAATTTTTTTATATGTTACTATTCTATTAATAATTCAGTAATATACGATTATAAATATAAAGGATAAAATATAGAAAAAATTTGATTATTTGATTAAAGTTTATTTTAGCCTTTTTCTCAATAATTCTTTTTAATAATAAATCGTTTAAAGTCACTCTCACTTCGAGTAAAATGTGAATAAATATTTACCGATCATTCTAATGCTTTCAAAGGAAATTCTTGAACACGTAAAACCGCGGACGAGGTATTCATATGCGTATTGATGCGGAACAATTTTTGTTAATATTTCAAAAAACACTTTCTATTATACTAATCAATAATTTAATAATTTTTATATTTCTATCACAAAGTTATACTTCGATGAATTTATCACAATGTTAAATATAATAATTTATTATTTTTTTACCAGTTACTAAATTTATATTTTCATAACACTGATTTTTAATGACTGTTACAACTGTATTGGTATATATTAAATAAAGTTTATGTAGAGAAAAATTATGTAGTCAAAAATCAACTAGTGATCGTCGCTTCTGAATAATCGCGCAACATAAAAAAATTTTCATTTTTTGTTTCAGAGAGCAAGAAATGTGTATATTATGTAACTATTTTTTCCATTATTGTAAATAAAATAATTTAATATAAATGAATATGAATCAAACTATGAAATTATGCCTGGATATATAAACACTGATTCAATTGTTGTAAGTAAATGTTGAAATTGTTAAATAATATATAGAAATATCATAGAAATGCATTATATTATATTTTGAACAATTAAATTATTTTATGTCTATAACATTTTTAAACATTATTTAATAATTGTCACAATCTTTTCATTATGATTTAGCAATTAAATTAATTATTTCATTCAATAATTCTCATTTGTTTGAAATACGTTGTTTAAATCGATTGCTATAAATTATTAGTGCTGCGGTGCAAAACCTCTAAATGGTTTTGGTAGAATATTACAATAATATTCGAATGATATGACATGATCATAATTATCGAATAATATGACATGAAAATATTTCGTTTGTCAGGTCTATTCTAGTTAGTCAATGATGTTTCACATATATATATATATATATATATATATA
>CAJDYZ010011188.1:15798-27750 GCA_903986555.1 Heterotrigona itama
ATAATTTGTATAACATACTAACCAGCCTAATGTCGTTGATGCCATAGAGAATAGCTGTGAGATTGTCGGTGGCCATGATACGAAACAACATGCAGTTACAGTGATCGACGAGCGGTCTCTTGGTATCCGGAATATTTCGCGGAAGAGCACTAGGGAAGCTAAAACTAGAAGAGAAGTGCACGCGCGGCTTATATATAAGCAGTTCTAGCTGCCACGCTCACCGCAACTAGCAACCTTATCATCCATGGAACCTCTTCACTCCTCAACAAAATATCGATGTATACGACTTTCTTGATAAAGAAACTTTGGTCTCGTTCAAATACTCTCTCCTTCTCTTTCTCCGTTCGACACTTTTACGAATTATTAAGAGTTGTACAAAATATTTTTCCCTCTCGAATCGAACGATCCCCGAAGCAAAACCTCCAATCAGTGTCCGTTTGTTCGGTTAAGAGGTCAAGATCCGTTGCAAAATAATATGTTTATAAACGGTTATAAAATTCGACATGTTCGTTCGATAATTAAAATGTAAAACGATGCTCGTAAACATGTACTTACACACATGCATTGACGCATGATCAATTACCTTGAACAATACGCGATTTTTAAAAACCAGGAAAGAAGAATTATTGCATGTAAATCAAATGATAGAAAAGTACATTTTCTACGCTTGTAGGAGCGAATTGTAAAAATTAAACATATAGAAACAAGACACGAAAAAAATCACAATGTACGTAAAATACACAAATAAACAATAAATACACAATAAAGTATATTGATGCCGATGTAAACGAAAGAAAAAGAAACAGTTGTAACCACCGAATATAAACAAAATTCGTGTTTATCTAAATGTAAGTAACATTCGACCTTTGTATCTAATTTGAAACAAACTGAAAGCTATCTTATCTGTTTAATGCAAATTTCGTAATACAATTCTTTCTAAAATGCCTCTTAATTCTCTTATCACTGTATAAATGGAAAAATAATAATATTTTGAGATATTTAATGAAAGTATCAGCATCAATAGTCATATATCAAATAATATATCATATTGCACTCCTTTGGGTAAAAAAAATTAACTTAATTAAATTAATTGTAATATTTAAAGTTTGTTTATATTGTGCATGTTTCAAAAGTCAACTATTAGATTAAATATCGATTGTCAAATATTAGATTAATATTAGATTATTTCTCTTCTACTAAATACTTCCCTTGTAAATTTTTACCAACCTATTTTCAGTATATAGGTATTTATATCTATTATCAAATGCATCTCTCTCTCTCTCACAAGTACACATTCTTTTAGTAAATCAATTACTTGTACATGATTATACTTATAAATATTAAGAATGAAAAATTATATACCTAACTTATATGAAAACCTAAACTTATATGAAAAGAGGGGAAAGATAAAGAGAGAGAGAGAATATGCGTGAAGAATCATACCAGGATTTATATTTTCCATCATATCAAGTGTTATATAAGACACAAAATACTGAAAGATTAGATTGGATTTTATCTCAATTTAATTTGCCTCTATTATCTTGCCATATAATAACTGATTCAAGTTATTTTAAATAAAAAATAATACTAAATCATATTTTTACAGATACTGAAACGTTATTTAAAAGTTAAAAGTATTATATCTAAATAAATTCTTTCAGGGAAATAAGCTTAATGGAGAAGAATTAAAACTTTATTGGTAATAAATATGTGATAGTTTTTCTCCTTTTGTTGTTTTTTTTAATAAATCATCTACAATAAGTAGCAAAAATGTTTTGTCATTTTTATTCCCAACCCCATATCCCTGTCGACTGTTTAATTATATCCTTATTCTCCCTTCTAATTCTAGTTACCGCGTTTGCCTCTCCTTTCACGAGAATTCTTTTAGACTGTTCTCTTTCGCGTTTTCGTAAAACTACTTTCACCTTTTTCTTAATGAGTTCGGGAGCGATCGTTGCATTTGTCACACTACTGTACATACTTCTTGAATCACTAAATTCTTCTACGTTGGATGTTTCCGTATCAAAGACCGAATTAGTCGTTCCTTCATTATGTTTTTCATTTAAATCATACGACTTTATACTTGTTAGACTTTCCACTGATTTATTTATATCGATATTCTTGACGCCCTCTTCTAGAGATGAGACAATTGAGTCTTTCTTTTCATTTACTTTCGCGTTTACGAATGTTTCCTTTGATGTACACATAAATTCATTTCTTACAGAGTTTTCAACTTGAACTTGCAAATAATTAATTTCACTGTCATCCATACTTCTATTTCCTTCACTCGCATTTTCACTGCACTCATCTTCACTTTTTTCATGTTCAGCTTCGATCATACCTATTTCCTTCAAAAGATCCTTCTCCATTTGTTTTGTAAGACCACTGGCCTTAATTTCTACATCAATACAATCTTCCCTCCTAAAGATAAATTCATTTATATAATTTAAAACTGAAAAGTAACACTGATATTTTATTTAATGTTCGCCTTTATATTTTTGCTATAACTTACGAAATATCACGAAATGTTGGGTATAATTCGCTTTCATAAGCGAACCGTCTTTTAAAAAAGTCACGGACACATTTTACATCTCTTTCGAAATAAGTTGCAGCCTCCACATGCTTGGTGGAAATCATCTGCGGAAAATCAATAAGAATAGGTTTTCCGCTACTTGTTATCATGATGTTGAACTCATTGAAATCACCGTGAATAACTCCATGATTTCCCAGTCTTATAATCAAATTCATCAATTTGTCGTACAACAGTCCAACATCATCCACTTTGCATACACCACATCTAAAACAAAGCTGTCTTGTAGATACTACACTTAAAATAAAATAGTAAAAAAAAGTAATGATAATTTTCCTTACAGAGGTCCACCTTCAACCAGCTCCATAACAACGCAATGTCTATTGAGATCAATTGGTTTGGGTACTGGAAATCCTCTATCATAAAGTGCTTTCATATATGCATATTCTCTTGTCGCCGATAATCTTGATAGATACAACCACGATGCTGATCTTCTATGTTGATGATAATCTCTTTTACTCTTGATGTTTCTAAAACAAGTCCTTCCTAATCTATGTAGTTTCAAGCATACTGAATCTTCGTCATCATTAGCAACTATGTAAATGTTAGATTCTTTCCCTACTCCAATTTGATTGCCAAAAGAAGTAACAGTACCTCTTTGTGCCAAAACTTTTAAAGCCAAATAGTCGTAGCCTGCATTTGTCAAACGATAACCATCATCTAAAAAAATAAAATAAATATTTTATACACATGTGCGCATTATCTGTGTTGCTTTATTATTATTAAAATCTGTATTGTATTATTTAAATGATCCTATTATTATTATTATTTAAATGATCAACTAACAATGTTTTCCACGTTCATAAGAGAGAAGCCTATGCTTGCATAGTTCTTTCAACAATTTATGTACACCACCGTAACGTAAATTTGCTATATGAGCAGCCAGCGACGCAGGAACAAATTCATGGTTCTTCATTCCCATTTCAATCTGTAACAGTAAATATCAGGAAGATTTAATAGCATTGCTGTATTTTTTATTTTAAAAGTAACAGCTATTTTTTAACATAATAGCATAAGCATTGCACAATTAACTTGAGTCAAGACTTGATATTTTTTCCTTATAAAAATATAAAATCGTATACTTTCAAAAGACCAAATATTCAGAGAAACAATTTAAACAATCATTTTCTCATCTTTTCGCACATTAAAAGATGCAAAATCCTGCAATTTTTGACATAACCTAAACCTAACCTAAACCTATTGCTTCGTATACGTAAAATGAACTACAATACACATACGATAAAATATTGTTTTAATTTAATTATATATATAATGCACATTTACCGCTGTTAAAACACGGAAATCATCTCTTGTTAAATATCGTAAAATCGTCACGTTTAGTTTTCCCATGATTATTTTAGGTTATTTCACTATTATGGTGTGACGTTCTCGACACCTTGACTCTGGCACCACTGCAAGTCGATACTAACTAACTTCACATGCGACCCGTTTTAAAATAGGTGCCGCTCCGGTGCTCATTTTGAGTTCTTGACCCAAACATCCGGGGCAAGAATCAACATCATTAAGCCCCATTAACAAATGGCTAGCGGATTTCCAAGACGAAACGCAAAATTCTTCCATATACTATAATCTTTTTTCTTCTGATACGATATCTTTTCTTGATATTCACCAGACAAAAGAACTCATGTATTCTTTAATTACAATGTTCTTTGTCTGGGACATAACAATAGATTATTTCACGAACAAAAATTACTAAACAAAATGCGTAATATATATTACATTTTGCAAATTTTACATTACAAAATTATTAAAAGATAAAAGTAATATCAATTCAGTGATCTCTTTAATTCTTGTAAAGTTTTTCATCCATACGCGCATTTCGATTGTTTGTTTCGAAGGTAATTTAAAAACATGTATATATGGATACGATCCAAGAAAAATATTTTATATTAAATTAAATCATTTTACTATGTATATACATTACAATGTACGTAATACAATATAAATATTCAGTATAAAATCATAATTTATCAATATACACGTAAATACACGGTACACTTTCATTACTTGTATTAAAAGAAAAAACTTAATAAAATTTACGATTTATTAATAAATCATAAGGAAAAACTATTTTCATCATTGCTCGTCATATATCAATGGAATATCCGTACTTGTTATCTAAGCAAAATAAAAATATTTGCAAATTAGAAATATTAAATAAACAAATGTGAAATATGACAAGTACAAAATAATTAAATATAAAATATAAGGAAAAGATAAGTAAACAAAGACAGAAACATAGAGATGTATTTTATTTTAAATATTCTTGTTTATTAACTATAGTAGGTAGTTAACAAATTGTTAATATTATGAAATAGTATAACCATACTACAGTTTAAAGAAATTAATTGGAAATATCACGCAAGTAATTTTAAGTGGCCAAGTACATTTAAATTTGTAACATAATTGTTGTATAGAAACATTAAAGATGCAACGAATTTCTATATTAGAACAGCAAGATAATTGCAGTAATAATACAATTTAAAAAACAATGATGTTACAAAATAAATGAAGGAAGGTATTCTTTAGAAGTTTCCTGAGCAAATTAAAATTTCATTTTACCAAAAAGTGAATTAAAATTTCAATTTGCTAATTTGTGAAACTGAGAAAAGGAAAAATATAGAAATTGATATTTAATGTAAAAAACGTAGCTTGTAAAATTTTTGAACGTGAAATTACAAACAAGATCTTTATCAATTATCCTTTGTACCAGTTCAATTATTTATTACTTTCGCATTTAACGTGATATTAATTGCAAATACAAAATTATAAAGTCTTGGTTTAAGAAACTTTTTAATATTGAAACTTATCAACTATTATCATCGCAAAGATATTTGCGATGAAAAAATGAACAATTGCTTTTTTTTTTATTTTCTAATCCATCCATTATATCTAATCTGTGTGTCCAAACTCATGCATATGCAATATTTAAGAATTAGAAAATTAACATTATACCATGTTATAGTATGTACATTTAATTATGTTATACACGGTGTTTACTGATATTTATTTCAAATCCTATAGGAATAGAATTCAAGAAATGAGTTTCAAATTCCACAAATTTGTACGATAACATTTTTACATCTTACATCGAATTTATGCATATACAAATGACACTCGCAATCAACTAAACTGAACAAGCTGTTCTTTACGTTAGTACTTTCATCATATGCTAATTTATACAAAAATTAATCACGTATATTAATTTATACGAATACTAACTTCTTGAGTACAATTAATATTATTTTATATTATTCTCAACGTTGCAGGGACATTTGAAAAGGAAGACATTAGGAAAGAATTCAAATAAAAAATAACGTTGAAGGGCTTACTCCACTTTGAAGATGTAAAATTCAATCATTTTCTAATAATACAGTAAAATTAAAGGAAAATTTTGAATATGTCTTTTATTATACAGGTCTTAAAAAATATTTGTATTTTCTTTTCTTTTTCTTTTTTCTTTTCTACAAAAATGGCTGGAATGTTAATGCACCATCAATTTAAATCTTACTCTGAATCATACCCTTTTCACGGTAGCCGAAATATCTTCTACAATTTCCATCCAATTAATTGTTTCACTGGTAAATCTTACGCTTAGAAATTAAAAATATTTGGTTTTCTTCTTTAGCTCAAACTATGAAATAGATATGTAATTTACGCTACTGCAAAAGGATGATGCATTGAGATGATATTAGCTCAACTATTTAAAAAAAGAAAGAAAAAGAAAAATATAGAATTATCTTTCAAGATTTGTATAATAAAGGCACTGCACTTTCCCCTAATCTTCTATTATCATTCTATTATAAGAAAAAAATTACAAAAAAATATTTTACACATCCAAGGTGGCCCAATACAATGCCGATTTTTATCAGTTGTATCACCACCATATACTATACATTATTATAATGCACGCACGTATTGCCACAAAGATAAATATCTTTGAAGTTTACTCATTATTTTCCTATAGTTCTATTTAATTTTTGTTACTTAGTAAATTACTATTACTTAGTAAATTAGTTGCTACATTTTTGCAAACAATAACATATATGTTTAATATCACCGAAATTCTTAAAAAAAAAGAGAGAAAAAAAGAAAAGAAAAAGTCAAATATTAAAAAAAGAGAAGAAATAAAGTTAAGATAAAGTAAAGATATTAATGTTAAATAAAGGAAAGAGATACTAATGTCGATATACTCATAAAAATTGTCGTATTTAATTTATAAAAACTGTCGAAATTTAATCGGTAAATTCTTAACATAAACAAACATTTTAATATACAGGTCAAATACATTTTTTTTTTTTTCATAGTTACTGATATCATGCATTGTCTCAATAAAATGTGATGTTACATTTATCCAATGAATTGAACAAATTATTTAACGACGATAAACAAAGTTTATACTAAGATATTATTGAGAAATAATTAACAAAAATAGAAAGGGAATCTTACTTATTTTTATAGTATGTATGTCATTATCAATAACTTCTGGAACAATACATGTAATAATAAAAAATATGCTAAAATAGCAAGCAATTTTAAAAACGAAGAGTCATAGAATCAACATAATTCAATTATAACTCACATATTGAAATATGTAATGTGACTCTATATCATCATAAATTTAACATTTTTGTAATTTATACTATATGTGCATAAGATGTAAGACAAACGCTTCTAATAAATATATGTATACTGTTCTATTAGACATGTAAGAAAATTAAGGATGATATCATTTTCAGTGTACATACATAAATATACATACAAATATAGGCATTACTCATAAACTATAATAATTACATAGATGTTGTACGCTATACAGCTCTTATAATGTTATATAATAAAAATGAAAGAACAAAAATCATATTATATCATGAAATTATACACAATAAAAGTAATGATTGAATTAACTGATTAAATTTTTTAAATTTAGTTAAATGTACAGTTCCTAGTCAAAAAAATTTTCAACTGCTTCTTGTATAAAAAGTTCATACATTATTCTCATGTTGCGTAATGATCGTAAGTATGAATCATTATAGCTGCACTTACCAGTAATGTATTTTCAAAAATATCGTTTATCAAGTTATTTATCATTAATCATGCGTAGATTTATCTTCAGCAAAAGATGACTTTTCTTCATCGCCAAATATTGATCCATCGTCCGACAATTCGTCTGTATCAATTATTAATTCATCTTTCTTTTTATTTCGAATTTTTTTATGTGATCGCTTAATAGAAGTTTCCTGTAACAACTTGATATAACTTTTCGTCTTTAAACAATTAGGTGGTGTTACGAACGGCGATATATTTCCGGTGCTGGTACTTGCACAATTCTGATTATCAATTACAGGATTTGCCAATTTTTCTATCGATTTATTATAAATCGACTTGTCTATCACATCATCTATGACAGCACAATTATTCGAAAGTTCTAATAGATCATTCGTTTCACTTGAAACATTTTCTACTGTTTCACATTTTCCGTCCACGGAATGGTTACCCTCAATTAAACTGAGACTTTTCCACGAACTACTTCCACGTTTATTTTTTTTATGTGATTTTTTAATGGAATCTAAATTAGAATACAATTCCGTAGTTGACATATTTCTTGGAGTCAACCTACCCGTTACATCATTAGAACCGCAATCGTATATTTCTTCTGCAATTTCATTGTTAATATTATCATCGGACTTCATTATTGTATTACATTTCTCCCCCTTTTTGCAACTACTCGAAAGATTTAATACAGGTGTTAAACATCTCGAGAAACTAATATTTGGAATAACATCTTTCGAATGCTCAATCGGTGAATCGTAAAAATGAGTACAATCTTTAGCAGCGCTAGATACAATCAATGATCTTTTCCTTTTAAGGGGCGTAAAAATTTTAAATTCTTCTTTTGATGTATCCAATTCTTGTAATTCAGAATCAAACAATATATTTTTCTCGCTATCCGACGATATATCTTGTGGTTTCCTTCTTTTACTTGGAGATAATTTTTCCAGGGACGAATTCAAGCTTACAGACGCCACTAAAGGTGTAGAATCATCAATGTTTGTAGCAATATCTAAATCCGAAGAATAATTTTTCATACTATTTTTACATTTAGATGTATCATTATCAAATGCTTTATATTCATTATTTGTTACTAAATCCATATCTTTATTAAAATATTCTTGACGTTTTAAAAACCCAGATATTATCTTATTATGTTTGTCCTTTTTATGAGATTTTTTAACTGAACTATATTGTGATAATAAAAGCCTGCTGGAATTCACTTTTTCAGGTGTACACGATCGCTCCTCTCTTGACACATCAAGAGTATTCATCTTAGATACTTTATTCTGTTCAATATTTTCATATTGTACAAAATTTTGTGAACATGTAATATTCTCCGTAGCTTTTAGTTTCTCTTGTGAAACTTTCGGGCTGAACAATCTCTTTTTATTATCACCTTTAATTTTTTTATGAGACTTTTTTATAGAATCTTTAATAATTGTTTCTAAAATATTTATATGATTCTCAGGAGTAACAGATTTTTGCAAGTTTAATTCTTCTTTTACTGGCACTGGAGTTACAGATCTAGTATTGTTAGTTGAATTGTTAGCATCAATGTTACTAGGATCAATTTTCGATAAACGGTCTACATTCTCCTCTAATTTTATTTTAACATCGAATTTATCTATTTCGTGCGCAACGCTATCAGATAATTCTTTAGATTCTTCTAAAATATTTTTCTGTTCCTCTGTATAATCAAAAAGTGAACCTGTTTCTGATATATTATCTTCAGAATGGTTTAATATTAATTCATTAGAATTCGAATTTTCATCAGTACATTGATCAATATCTGATTTAGTATCTTCAAAAGAATCAATATATTTCGTATGTTGATTTGCTAAAAATTTAGATCTGTCCAGAGGTACACTTTTGTTATCTGTGAATTGTGTCGAATAACTGGCACTACGCCTTGATGATCTTTCCTGTATAACATTACAATATATAAAAATTAATGATAATTTCATTTTAATACATCAAAATATAAAACTACTTATTTTTTATTTAATTTTATTAAAGGGCAAAATTAACTGAGAAACAGGCATATTAACTGAGAGAAAAGAAATTTCAATTAATTTTCTTTACTTACTTTCTTGTGGCTTTTTTTTATAGCACTCATACTTTCTGGAATTATACAAATTAAATTTTTGGGTGTGCATGGTCCATTGTCATCCTTATCACGAAATTCATGAAATAGATTTCTTGAAGTATTCATGATATTATTGGTATATTTTGATCTACCTTTGATACATTTTAATGACTGTGAACTGGGCGTTGCAGTAATATATACAATATTATCAATATTGTCAATGGTTTCTTTCATTCGACTATGTAGTGTAAAACTTGCTGAACCTAATGATTTTCTGATATGCTTTGTATTAGGTGTAGAATAATGTAGCATTTCATGTTCCTTTGTATTTTGCTGCAATGGTGTCTCATTTTGATTTTCATCGATAGAATCAGAAGATGAAAATAATAAACTACTATTCGTAGACTCACTATGATTATCATCAAGGTTTATAAATTTATTGGAAACTGATAAGGGAGAACTGAAGTTTAGGCTCAAAGATTTTTGTATACCTCTTTTCACATGCCTAAACCTTTTTGGACTAGGAGTTAAATTGAAATTTAATGACTTTTTTATTTTTGTTTTCCCATAATAAGAGGGGCTATTAAAATTTAAAGCCCTCATTATCTTAGCAGATCTAGATAAATGTTTATCTTCTTCAAGAGAGCTGTTTTCTGAACTAGAATTATTGATACTTGAATCAAAATTCAGAGATCGACTTAATCTATATTTAACGAAACGTTTGTTTCTATGTGAAACTGATCTACTACATGGTACATATCTATGTTTAAATGAGAAATTGTCTTCTGGAGAGCTCCAAGAGATAAGGCATCTCTGATCCAATTTGCTACTACAAATAGCATAATCTTTTTTACTCTTATCAATATTCATTTTTGTAATGACTATGCAATCATCAAATGTAATTATAGCCAATATGTTTTAAACATAAAGATTAACATGTAAATATATATATATATTTTTTTTTCATTTATAACTCCATAAGCTTATAAACTTCTATTCCTACATATATATATAGATAAAATTATAATACAACATCAAGTGTTAAATTATTTCATGGCACATTTTCATCATAATAAATGAGTTATCTAATTATGATTTTATTCCAAAATACAAATTAATGCCATTCTATAACTGCAACAAAAAAAAAATTAAACATTAAGATGCAATCTACATTTTAAAATATTTTTAATTTTTAGTTTTAAAGGCAATCTGGTTTGTGTAATATTTGCAGTAATTCTTTTAACTTTCATATAATTTTTAAGACATAAATTTAATTGATTACAAAAATTACAAACAAAAAATTTCAAATTTCTTATTAAAATTAACTGAAATTGAACATATACATTAACCTGAATATTACGTATGTATATCACCCTTCAATAGACGCACAAATGTATGCCATAATATCATGCATACATGTAAATAACTCTCAAAATATAATTTTCTATATATATAAATATATATATAGTATAATATAAATATATAATATAATATATAAATATATATATAGTATAATTACAAAACGAGTACAAATTTTACAAAAGTTACTTACAGAGTTTTGAACAATGTGTTTAGAATGAAAGTAATATAAACTGACCGTCTTCGCATAGAAAAATCAAATTATGGAAAATTTTTCTTTACTGCACCTTTTTCTTCCTTATGTATTGAACTATAGATACGCAAAAGTCCAGAATTCCATTTATTCAGTTAAAAATATCCATATAAAAGACATTAGGCTTAATTATCAAGCACTTCACTTTAAACAAAACCTAGTATGGCTTCGCATTTCTTCTTCGGACCCTTCAATACGTTCTTCAGCATCGATATACAACATAAAATAGATGGCGCTGTATATTTTCCATGAATTGTATATCCTATATTTATTCTACATATAAAAATTGTTCATATAAAGAGGAATTTTGTTATAGAATTAGTTTATATTGTAATATTTTTATAATTAGTTTATATTATAATATTTTTATACTTTATTTTATACTTATATTGTAATATTTTAATATTATGAATGTGGAATGATGAAAATTTACAATAGATTTAACAAAAATTTTTTTTATCGCATTAATCTCTTAACGAATTGAAGAACGCAATTTGATCATATTGAATATGTGGTAAATATATATATAATATATATATATACACACATCGCGCGCGCATACACACACACACACACACACACACACAC
>CAJDYZ010011196.1:17060-32598 GCA_903986555.1 Heterotrigona itama
TTTGTCTGAAACATTTTTTTGAATAATGAGTAGTTTGGAAAATATTTTCGTTTATAGATTATAATTGGATACCCTGTATATTATATATCATATACAATATACAGGCTGCTCAGTTTTAATCTATACAATATGTCATTGTATACAAGTATATTTTTCTATATTTACAAATATATACTCTTATACAACGAAAATCAAAGATATATACATGATATACATCGCAATTTTATGTAAAGTAGTGTTATGAACTATCATATTATTATTAAATCTTATCAAAAGTATTAATCTTTGATAACAATCTGATAGTTCATAATATTATTTTCTCCATAATAATAATTTTCTCATTCTGCAAAAATATCCCCAAATAAATGTTTGTGCACCATTTTTAAATGTATATATTCAAAGATCTTCCGATTTAATTAGGACACATACATTCATGTGTACTGAAATGCTCAATTACATACTAATTTGTACATTACTTTATTGTAATTATGATATGCTTGTATATAATGCGAACAATAAAATAGTTATAATTATATAAAAGAAAATAATAATCTTTATAACTAGTATTTTGTATATTAAATATTACATTAAATATAATATTCACAGAATATAAACATTTTTTTGTATAGTGATAAAAATGATCTAATTTTGAATTTCACTAATTTCTCTTTCACTAATTTCTTTTATTTTCCTACGAAACGATTTCAACAATAACAAAAATTCCAATCTATTGAACAATGAACAATGATAAAAAATAAATATATATTATTTTAAAATAATACATATTTTAAAACAAGTCCGTTTCAAATTAAAACTTCTTCAAAAAATCTTTATTCTTTATAAACTTCATAATTTTTGAACTGTAATGAACAAAATACATTATATGTTGGATGTTAGATCTATATTTTATTTTGTTTATGGTTATACCAATATCAGTAAATTTTTACTGTTTGAAATTAGCCGGAGATGTAAACAGTGTTATGTGAATTCGTATAGTAATTTTAGCAATGTTAATCGCATGTAGAATCTTTATAAATATAATGAGTACATGGAAATTATTACAGCGTCGCTGTTACGACTTACTTTCATATAAATATTCGCTACTGGTGATATTAACAGCGTTTACTTGCATATTTATTGGTATTGTTCATTTTGGTGAGGTTAGTATTCTTATTATTTACCCTATTATTTATTTCATTATTTTTGTATGAAATTTATTTTATTGATTATTAAATTATACTATTAAATTATACTATTTTATTGATTACTAAAATTTTATTGCCCACGAATATACATTTCAAATTTTAGTATAACTTTTAAATTGTTGAGTTTTAAACTTTTTAAATTTGAAATTCAAATTTTAATTCTAATCAAATATTAACATTACAGATGTGGATAACTTGGAGTAAAGAGAAGTATGAAGCAGTGTTCCATTCTTTCAATGACAATATATTAGGTATTTCTTTCCAAAAAAAACTATGCCAACATGTTCCAATAGATGTTGTATATACATGGGTCAATGGCTCAGATCCAGTCTTTGTAAAAAATCTTAAAGAGCATGTTTCTGTTATGGATGTTAACACAGCTACTTCCAGATTTAGTGATAAAGATGAATTAAGGTATTCATTACGTTCATTGGAAATGTACGCACCTTGGGTGAGACATGTATATATTGTTACAAATGGTCAAATACCAAGTTGGTTAGATATGGATAATCCTAAAGTCACACTTATTACTCATGAAGATATATTTTTAAATAAAAGTGATCTTCCAACATTTTCTAGTCCAGCTATTGAAAGTCATATTCATAGGTAACATCAAATTCATAATAATATATATAACAATTAATTGTTATTTATAATGCATTAATTTTTTATTTTTGTAGAATTCCTGGTATTTCAGATAAATTTTTATATTTTAATGATGATGTAATGTTAGGAGCAGAAGTATGGCCAGAAGATTTTATTACACAAGCAAGTGGTCAAAAAATATATCTTGCATGGTGGGTTCCTGATTGTTCAGATGTTTGCCCTTGGGCCTGGGTGGGTGATGGGTCATGTGATCCTGCTTGTAATACAACATTATGTGAATTTGATGGTAGCACTCATTGTTTATATTTGTTTTCAAATAACAACTAATAAAAAATTTAATAAGCTGATAATTATATAATTATATATATATATAAAATACTTACACTTAAACTTGTGTCTTTATTTTGTATTGCAGGAGGAGATTGTGATAGCACACCAGTTCCTACTGATAGTGAAGCTCTCGAGGAAGAAGGAGACTATCCACACAAACTTCTACAAAATCCTTTAGAAAATACTAACTATGGATTAAAATTTTTAAATATATTGAGAAACAGAAGTATAAATACTATATGGAACGATGCAGAATCATTTATTCAACAAACGTCACCAAGTGTGATCGCAAACTCAAAACTACATGTAAATAAATCTTACAATTTCAAAAATAATTATATGAGTTCCATTGAAAGATATTTTAATAAACAACTGAATGAAAATAATCGAACTATATCTTCTCAGAAATTGATGCTGTCAAAAGTGATGAGTAAGACAAGATATCAAACGTTGAACATTACTGAAAGACGTTTACAACTGAAACGTTATTTAAACGATGATGTTATGAATTTATCTCAAGTTAGTAGTACTATAAACGTTAATCATAAATCAACCCATTCTGATCAATGGAAACTTAGAACAAGACAACTTGATACATACGCTGAATCTTTATTATATGTGAACAAAATATATAATATGGCATATGGTTTCGAACGTAGGAGAGTACCTGCTCATATGCCTCATTTAATAGATAAATGGATCGTTTCTGATATGCAACAAAAATTTGAACATGAATTTAAAAAAACATCTAGCCATAAGGTTAGAAACTCTGAGGATATGCAATATGCTTTCTCTTATTTTTACTTTCTAATGAGTGAAAAACGGAAAATACCCATTGAAAAAATATTTGATACATTTGACACGGATAAATCAGGGTAGTTATACTAGTATAAAATAATAATAGAAAGAGAAAGTCAATAACAGAAGTGTTAATTGAAATAGTAATTCTGTGTGGTTTCGTGGTTTATTATTTTCAGCACTTGGTCAGACAGAGAAATTAGGACTCTTCTATCTAGACTTTATCCACTTCCTCTTGATTATAATCTAGTCGTTGAATTTGAGAATGCAATAACGAATTGCTCAAATCATATAAAAGTTAATCAAATATTAAATCCACCATCTGGAGAAAGATATTTGGATTCATCTCTTGTAAGTATTTTCTCATTGATATTAATGAATAATTGATTGTCATAATTAATTGTTATAATATTTTAATTGATATTTAATTCTAATAAGAAAATCTTTTATTTATATTAATAATTTATATTTTTATAGCCAACAGTAACTAAAGAACTAGTAACAAAATGCGAATCTATTTCACGAAAGGTTGGAAGCAAATTCGGTGAAGAAAAACTCTACCCACACGAAATAATTAAAGCTGGAAAAAATGAAATATTCGAAATGTTAACGAGCAACGTGTCTTTAACTGTACAACTTTTAGACGAGATACGCAGAGATCCAAAGTGAGTAATTATTCTTATATTATTAAGAATTAACAATAGATAAAATAGAATAATTTTATTAAATTTTAGAAAATTTATTTGTTTAAATGATGATATGGATCCTCTTCGACATTCTGAAAACGAGATAGTTCGGGCATTATTAAATGACTTTTATCGCTCACTCTATCCATTACGCAGTACTTTTGAATTGCCTATGCAATATCGAAATCTTTTCACTGATCGGCATAAACTCCTTGAGTGGAGAACTAATCGAACAAGAACCAGAAATTTGTTGTTATGTCTTATTTTTTTATTACTTGTTACAACTTTTTATCATTTATTTTATCATCAAGTACGGCGATTATTTAGAATACGTACATTACCCACCTTGCTTGTGTAAATTTGAGATATGAATAACAAAAATAGAATGATACATATTGAAACAGGGCAATCTTTTCTAAATGTTTTATGAAAGATAAAACATGTGTATATTTGTAAAGATAATTCTTTTACAAAATTTATACTATTTTAGCAGACAATGCATATATTTTGTTGCATATTTTACATCTACAAGTCCATCCACAATTTAGAATTAATATTTAAAGAAACAAAATATGAATCTCTATGTTTATTCTAAAAATTTTTTTTTTAAATAATGTTTGCTACTAAAATGAATATACTTTATAAAATATAATAAGATATGAACAGATGTTTAGTATCGTGTTAAAATTAAGTAAAACGTTCCTGTGATATTGAAGCAGTACTAATTGTTTTTGTTTCTCTCTCCCTCTCTCTCTCGCCCCTCTCTCTTTTAATAAAATGAGAAGATAGATCTGATAAATTTTTTTCTAAGATAAGTGTATAATAACGTAACAATATTACACTAATATTTGAAAAATTATACATATAAGATTTTGAAAATATATAACAATTTTGAGGTGTTATTAATTTATAATATTTTAATACATATTTCTATTGTAATACATAATACATTTTTTTACTCATCCGGTTGACAATTGTTCAGATGTAAAATGTACCAAATTTGTACTTACTATTAAAATATTAAGCACATTATCATTATAATAAGTAAAAGATATCATCGAATATCATTGAATATCTTTTTAATTTCTAATTCTATATTTATTTTGTATTTTGGAACCATGTATATAAATATTTATATACATAAATATACTCATCTAAATAAAAAGTATTTAATGATATTTTATAAATTATGAAACATATTAATGTTTATTTAGATGCTGAAATTTAAAAACTCCTTTAAAAATTCTAAATAAACAGTCGCATATTTTAATATATATGTAACCTATATAACGTGAATGCATGTGTGTGTAAAATTATATAAATGATTTTTATACTGTCAGTGTTTAATATTACAATTGTACAAAATAAATATTATATTTTGTAAAATAATGTGAAACAATTGTGAATAAATATTGCTATAATTTATTGATTATACAATTTTCTGTTTGTTCATTTGTACTTGTAACTATTTTTTTCTTACCTTCTATTCTATTTGTACTTGTAACTATTTTTCTTGCGTTCAATATTAATCGATAAAAAATGAACACATAAACATTTTAAAATTAAGGCAAAAAAAAGAACTTTTTAAGTAATGCTATTTTTTAATTTTTGTAATTAATATTTGCATTTGCTATTGTTGTATGTTTAATATTTGACAAAAAATTTCATGAATTAAATATTGTATGTATTAAGTTTATATGGCGTTTTGTCAAGACTCTGATATCTCTTGTCTATCTAAAGGAGGACAATTCGTATGCCGAAGATTTCGCGGGCCAACCATACCTTCCTGTACTCTTGCGCATTCACTCAACCATATAGCGACACTAGCTACTTCTTCAGCTGATAGACGAGATCCAATACCTATTATCGAATTATAATGGAAATTTTATCGGGATTAATATTCTAATGATCACACAAAGAATTATTTAATAAAAAAAAAAAATCGGAACAAAAATTGCAAATAATTTTACAAAAAGTTTCAAGCTTATAAATAATCGTAAGCATAACATAAATACGCTGCAACAATTTTACATTTCGATTTATAATATAATTAAAACTTCTCTACTGTCTTACCAGGGACATTCGGATAATACTTGAGTAATTTTGGATCTATAGTCTTCCTTTTTCTGCTTCTTTCAGCTCTATCTTTCGTACTTTGCATTTTCGGTTTCTCACTACAACTTTCTCCTGAAATACTGCTACTTCTACTTTTCGCAGATGTATTTTCGTCTTTCAAATCTTGTTCATCAATAGATCTCGATCGTCTGTTTGATTCAACATCGATAACAGAGATCTCGTTAGATTTCATTCTTGAAGCTTCTTTATTAGAAACATTTTCCTCCCCTTCATCTTCAATCATTCTTTTTTGACCAATGTCACTTTCGCTTGACTGCGGCGTTGTACCAGCTGAGTCAAAAAATACTTTTCTAAATTATGTGGAAAAAAGTGCAGAAACGAAACTTGTCGGTGGAAAATACTTACTTTCTGAAGAGTTTGTATCCTTTCTTGATACTAATTCTAAATCTAAATTGATGTCAGCTTCCGTGTCTTGACTCGCAACCGAACGATCTATAAAAAATTGTTCTGCATTTAATTCCTGATGTCCCGAATATTCAGAATCGCACATAATGAACTCTGTCGGATCCTCATCGCTTGGGTTTCTTTCACTTCCGTCGCAGCAAAGTCCAGCTAGATATCTGAAAAAGCATATTTATTAATGTTAATAATTAAATTTGATAAAATATTAAATACTCCTAAACATTACTTTCTTATTATTTTGGTATTTAAAATATTATAGATTTTAAGATCTAAATATATATATATATATAATAATTAGTAAATATATATATATATAATAATTAGTAAATTTTAAGATCTAAATAAATATGTAATTTATATGGGAATTTCCATAAATTTTATACTTATGAAAATCACATCCTTATAATTTTTTTATTTCTTTACTTATTACTTATCTTTTTTTTTTTAACATCTTACATATGTACATTCTATTCTCTTTAAATCAAATTTTTCTAATATTATATACAATACATTATATTCAAATATCTCCATATATTATACCCATATATCTCTAAAAAGAATGTGACTGGAACCATTTTTTTTAACATTTTACATATGTACATTCTATTCTCTTTGAATCAGGTTTTTTTAATAATATATACGATATATTATATTCAAATATCTCCATATATCATACCCATATATCTCCAGAAAGAATGTGACTGGAACCATAGCAGATCCACCTTCAGGTTCATGAGTGAACAACTCACAAATCATAATCATTGTTTCACAAAGGCTGGAACCTAAAAGTCCAACAGCAATGGCTAGGAATTTTTTCACTTGGCATTTTCGTCGAAATTTCCCGATCATCAAAATTAAATTTAGATCCCGACGATCCAAGCACAAACAATCCCATCGCCTTAGAATTGTTTCCACAGACAAAGATTTATTATAATCTATTTAAAAAAAAACATTATCTTTCAGTTTCAGCAGGAAGAAGATGCAGCAGAGCTTCCCTTATTTAAACCTCTTATTTTTCGAATAACTTAATATCCAAACATCGGAATAGAATATCTGTTGATAATTAGTAAATTATCTGTTGTAGATAATTTACCTCCCTAGAGCACCGTATAGATAATCTTATAATCAATGATAAAATAATTGATTTATTTATTAGAGATTCGAAGAGGATAACATATTACAATATATTGAATAAATATATCAAAAAATATATGTTTATAGATCAATGTAATCTTAATTTGTTATATATATATAACAATCTCCCCTTCGTTCTATATTAAACTTTTAGGCTTTTAGTGATTTTAAACATTCAAGCTATCAGTAGACATTTTATCTCGACGATACAACTATTATTCAAATATTCGAAATGTAGAAGTTTGTATGAGAGCGCTCTACTGTATTTACCTTTTTACATCCTTTGATAGAAAAATATATACATACTAAATATTAGTAATTATATATTAATAATTAATACAAATGTAGGATACGAATTCAAAAGAATCAATATCTTCAAATATTAAACATAAAAAACTAATTATTAATAAACCAAAAGAATTCATTTAACTATTAATATAATTATTAATACCGCCGAATTGTCGAAGTAAAATTCTTAGGAAACCGAGAGTTAAACCGGAAGCGGTATTCGGCGGTGGATACTCCAATCTTAATTTCGTTGGTGGTTCTTCTCCATCGGCTAACGCCTGAAAATACGTAGTGGACCATCGAAGTAGATCGTACGGTTGTGTTCGAATAGCCGCCTTGCAAAATTCCTTTAAAATTAACGGCAAACTCGGTGGCACAATAATTTCACGATCTGAAACTGATTGTTTTGCAACGGCCATGTTTCTCAATTTTTCAAGCTTCGATAAATTACGCGTATATTAAGAACGAAACTTTCGAAGACGGAAACAGTGGAACACTTTAAGAGAGTTGTACTAGAATGGTATGAAGTACCACGATTAACTTGAATATCAAACAGTTAAGTATATCGTTTGTTGCCATTTCGCGGAGTTCCGTCGTCTAGGAAACAACATCAATGGAAGTAATCAATTCCTGCTATTATTAAGACTAGCGTTCCTTATGGTCAATTGTATTCAATCACAGACGAGATGTATGTATACGTACGTAAATAAACCTACATGCAATGCATTTCTCTGTCGCATGTTTGTGGGATCCTAAGATCGCATTATCATTTTCATGTCACATCCTACTGTACCGGTTTGGACACTGATTTTACACAGCAGCGTTACTAGTGACAGGAATTAATAAAATCGAAATGTATGAAGAGTATCTGTGTTCAAACATAGAGTGCGTTAAAAATCTAGTGATTTCTTGCCATGTCGGTATTTCAGAACACATGACATGAAATCCTATAAGATGCCAGATCTATTCTATATTTTATCTATGCTATAAGATGCAAGGTCTATCTATGTTTATACCTTGTGACTGTAGTTTTGTGTTTAAAAAAATCGATCGGCAGAAAAATTCAATAATAAAATTGAATAATAGATTAATACCACAGACGAGGAGTATATAAATATTCCTTCTATGTACTAATACATATGATCTCAATGTAAGCATCAAAATACAAAATATAAAAAATGTAAAATGTAAATGTAAATGTAATTAATACATTAATTTTCGCATACAATTAGTGAGAATGTTGAGTCCATTTAGACACGTTTGCATAAATAATCGAGCATCAATAGTCTTATATTTTTTATCTCTTTAGACGTTCACGCGAAGACGAATGTTTACAATAACCATAAAATTAAAACGCATGTCTACTTTGTTGATTAATAAATAGAATAATGTACTATTTATAAATAGAATAATATACTATACACTACTAATACTAATAAAAAAAAAATCATTAATGAAAGATATTTCATCAGAAAATACATCTTCAACAATATAAATTATCGTATTTTTTTACTTGTTATTATTGTCTTCATTAGGAGACAAACTACAATTTTTTATTTGAGAATTTTCATAAAACTATCGGCTATGAATGTATCGATTATCACTTTTTTAAAGATAATATAAAAGATAGTATTTCGAATACTTCGGAACAATATTTTTTATCCAGTAACAAAGTCAATCGCAAGAATATGTTCGCATGAAATGTAATTCCTTGAAAATAAATTCAAATATTCGTTCGAATAACGTGACTTATTGTTAATAGGTAAACAGATACTTATAGATGGCGTTATTTTCATGATTTTGGAGGGACAATACAATTCAATATGGCGGCGCTTGATGTTATGTGTTCGTGTACGCCACAGTAAAGACCGGCTGTAACAATACAAATAATCGTAGTTAAATCAAGCACGTATACTTGTTAAATTAATCGAAATCAACTTATATAAATCCAAAATGTCAAAGCCAGATGAAAACGCAGATACAGGGGATACGGGAGACAATTCGAATGGATCTTCGGCCGAGACCACGTCGTCTCGAGGTGGTGATTTTGAAACAAAACTCGAAACCGATCGTAGTAAACGATTCGATTATTTATTAAAACAGACTGAAATATTTTCACACTTTATGACAAATAATCAGAAGGATAAAGCTGGAAGTCCCTTAAAAATTAAAGCTGGTAGGCCTAGGAAGCAGCCTATAGAAAATCAAGTAAAATCCGATTCTGGTGACCACAGGCATCGTAAGACAGAACAAGAAGAAGATGAGGAATTGTTGGCTGAAAGTAACGCCAGTGTTGCACCAACCACTCGTTTCGAATCTTCTCCACATTACATCAAGTCCGGTGAGTTACGAGATTATCAAATACGAGGTTTAAATTGGATGATATCATTATATGAGCACGGTATTAATGGTATCCTGGCTGACGAGATGGGTCTTGGTAAAACACTGCAGACTATTTCGTTGCTGGGATATATGAAACACTTCAGAAACATTCCTGGACCACATATAGTCATCGTTCCCAAGTCTACATTAGCTAACTGGATGAATGAGTTCAAAAAATGGTGTCCAAGTTTGAGGGCAGTTTGCCTTATAGGAGATGCAGAGACTAGGAACACTTTCATCAGAGAGGTTATGATGCCCGGCGAATGGGATGTCTGTGTAACATCCTACGAGATGGTTATAAAGGAAAAATCTGTGTTTAAGAAGTTTAATTGGCGCTACATGGTAATTGACGAGGCTCATAGAATAAAGAACGAAAAGTCTAAGCTGTCTGAGATTTTGAGAGAGTTTAAAACAGCTAATCGTCTCCTGCTGACAGGAACACCATTACAGAATAATCTTCACGAACTGTGGTCCTTGCTCAACTTTTTATTACCAGATGTATTTAATAGTTCAGATGATTTTGACTCTTGGTTTAATACTAATAGTTTCTTAGGTGATAATTCATTAGTTGAAAGATTACATGCTGTCCTTAGACCATTCCTTTTGAGGCGTTTGAAATCTGAGGTAGAGAAAGGACTAAAGCCTAAGAAAGAAATCAAAGTGTACATTGGACTCAGTAAAATGCAAAGAGAATGGTATACCAAGGTACTTATGAAAGATATAGATATAGTTAATGGTGCTGGCAAGATTGAGAAAATGAGATTGCAAAATATTTTGATGCAACTGCGCAAATGTTGTAATCATCCATATTTGTTTGACGGCGCAGAACCTGGACCACCTTACACAACTGATGAACATCTTGTTTATAACTGTGGCAAAATGGTAATCTTAGACAAATTATTACCAAAATTACAGCAACAAGAATCACGTGTCCTTATATTTAGTCAAATGACCAGAATGTTGGATATTTTAGAAGATTACTGCCATTGGAGGGGTTTCCAATATTGTCGTTTAGATGGAAACACCGCACACGAAGATAGACAGCGTCAGATCAATGAATACAATGCACCGGGAAGTGAAAAATTTATTTTCATGTTGTCAACTCGTGCTGGTGGTTTAGGTATTAATTTAGCAACGGCAGACGTAGTGATTATTTACGATTCTGACTGGAATCCGCAAATGGATTTACAGGCGATGGACCGAGCCCATCGTATAGGTCAACAAAAACAAGTCCGTGTATTCAGGTTTATCACAGAGAACACCGTAGAGGAAAAGATCGTAGAACGTGCCGAGGTTAAATTGCGTTTAGATAAACTAGTTATTCAACAGGGGCGATTAGTGGATGCAAAACAAACAGCATTGAACAAAGACGAAATGTTGAACATGATCAGGCATGGTGCAAATGAAGTATTTGCATCAAAAGATAGTGCCATTACGGACGAGGACATAGATACTATTCTTCAGAAAGGTGAAGCCAAAACTGAAGAGATGAAACAAAAACTAGAAAGTTTAGGTGAATCTTCTCTGCGGAATTTTACCGTAGACGCACCCACGGATTCCGTTTATCAATTCGAAGGTGAGGATTATCGCGAGAAGCAAAAAATTCTTGGAATAGGAAACTGGATAGAGCCACCAAAACGTGAACGCAAAGCCAACTACGCTGTCGATGCTTACTTCAGAGAAGCTCTCAGAGTATCGGAGCCAAAAGCTCCAAAAGCACCTAGACCTCCAAAACAACCGATAGTTCAAGACTTTCAGTTCTTCCCGCCACGACTATTCGAATTACTTGATCAAGAAATATACTATTTCCGGCAAACAGTGGGTTATAAGGTTCCAAAAAATCCAGAACTTGGATCAGACGCCGCTAGAATTCAAAAGGAAGAGCAACGTAAAATAGATGAAGCTCAGCCATTGACCGACGAAGAGGTTGCAGAAAAAGAGAAACTGCTTACTCAAGGATTCACGAATTGGACGAAGCGAGATTTCAATCAATTCATAAAAGCTAACGAAAAATATGGTCGAGATGATATTGAAAATATTGCCAAGGAAGTTGAAGGAAAAACACCTGAAGAAGTGATGGAATACTCAGCTGTTTTCTGGGAGCGATGCCACGAATTGCAAGATATAGACAGGGTGATGGCTCAAATCGAACGAGGAGAAGCAAAGATACAGAGGCGTGCTGGAATTAAAAAAGCCTTGGACGCGAAAATGGCTAGGTATCGTGCTCCTTTCCATCAGTTGAGGATAGCATACGGGACGAACAAAGGGAAAAATTACACGGAAGAGGAAGATCGTTTTCTCGTCTGTATGTTGCATAAACTTGGCTTTGACAAGGAAAATGTATATGAGGAGCTTCGTGCTACCGTCAGATCGGCGCCACAATTTCGTTTCGACTGGTTCGTGAAGTCTCGTACAGCTTTGGAACTTCAACGACGATGCAACACGTTGATCACGCTGATTGAGCGTGAAAATCAAGAGTTGGAGGAGCGAGAAAGACAAGAGAGAAGGAAGAAGGGCGGCAGCATTGGAGCAAAACCAGCGTCCAAACGGAAGCAAGAGAATCTACCAGCGCCGCAAGACAAATCGCGAAAAAAGAAAAAATAAAAGAACCTAAACGGAGATACGTTTTCAATTGTCATTTCGAAAAACATGAATTTAATCATGATATAATAATCTCTACATCGTTCATTCTTCAAGCATTAAAACGATCTATCATCGCTCAACTTCATAGGGATCTGTAAATTTTTTTCCAACTTGCCCATTTTTTTTTTTTTTTATTCCTTTACGTTTCAGTGTGATTACGTTTCATTCGCTTTTTTCTTTCCATGATAATCGATAAACCTTAGGAGTTAATGAAAGTGAGCAACTAAAAAGAGAAACCGTTTGAACTTCACATGGGATTTCTGACTTTTCTTTATATGTACAATAATTTTTGAAATTAATAATTATGAAATTTGAAGAAATTGAAGTATTCATAATATTATAATGAGCTATTGAAGTATTTATGACATTATAATGAGTTAAATTTTGAATAAATTTATATTATATTTCTCAATAGAGTGAATTATGAAACATGCATGTCCCAGTAAACTGTATAAAAATATGCATAAAATTTTAAAAATAATAATCTCCACACCTTAAAACCAATTATTTTTTAATTTTACTTGTCAAGAACTATCATAGATGAAAAAAAGTCATGAAATTTGATGTATCCCAAAACGAAATTCAGTCGAGAAATATTTATTAATATCAATAACAAACATACAAACGGATTTAAGCGATGTTCAAATGTGGTTTTGTACGTAGCCTTAAAAACGTAGCTTTTTATATTTATATATATATATATATATATATATCAGGTTTCAATTCGTCGCAGATATCAGTCATACTTGTCTCTAACATTGATAAAGTTAAAGGAAAGTGAGACTTTATACATATATACATATTATAATTGTCATGAAAGAGTAGCAGTAATGGTTTGTGTCCAATACATACATACCTTGATTTAATTTCACATGAATAATTGTAATGCGATATTAATAAACGACTTTATTTATTTGCTACAATTTTAAAAAGCACTGTATTTTGTTTTACGAATAAATATATGCCCTATCATATGAAGATCTAACATGTTTGAATGTGATTATTAATCACCTTGTACGACATTCAGATAAATCAATATATGAAGATATTGAATGCAGAGAATGTCAATTCTACTTCCCTGCTTTTGTTATACAGTTTACATACATAGTTTAGAACAGATTAAAATATGAAGATATTGAATGCAGAGAATGTCAATTCTACTTCCCTGCTTTTGTTATATAGTTATATTTATTGAATCTCAGATTCAGTGAACGAGGAAAAAATATAAATTAAATTTGTTTCTAAATCGAGCTTTAGTATGTAATTATTAATGATATAATATTGTAATTATACGTAAATATATATACATATATTACTACATTTTTCCATATTTTCTATATTTCAATTTATTAATTCAGTCATTTGATATGATTTACAAGAAGAGGAAGCATAATTATTTTTAAATGCATCAGAAAATTGAATTGACCGATAATCAATGAAATATAAATTTTACAACAAAAAATTGTTGGTTCATTGCATACATACAATCATTATTCTATTAATTATAATATTTGTGTACCTATATTCGATAACATCTTGCTGGAAATTATTGATTTCATATGATTATATTGAAAAAGCTAATGAAAGAAAGGTAAAAAAAAAAGATCTATCGAATATGACAATGATATTGCAATTTTAGGAGTATTTTAGTATATAGAATAGTTATATACTTTTCAAATATATACTAAAACTAATAATTACGTTCTAGGATATAATGATCCATTATTAAAGAAGTATCATTAATTGCTTATATTGTAAATTTATGAAAGCATCATAAATGATATGGGAAATAAAACATTTTATTTTTTAGCAAATAAAACATAGTAAAAAGGTCATAAAAGAAAATTCTTATTGCTGCATTCCTTATTGATATTGTGAGAAATAAATTTTGAATAAATTTAACAAAGTAAAATGACTACTGTCAATTGAATTTTTTCTCTTTTTTGATTGTTGAATCATTATTTAAAGCTTCAAAGTTATCAATGTTGTCACAGAATGTAACTAATTTAATCACAAATTCCCAAACGAGAAACAAATATCCTCTCTTGTTTCTTTAATCGCATAACATAAATTTTTGTTTAACTAAATAATCTATAAAAACAAATAAAGTAATTAAAAAACAATCATCTCTTTTTGTCATTTGATATCCATGCTTGAATCTACTACAAGGTAAAGGGCATTCTAAAGAATTTTTTTGGTTTTCATTATTGTCTTTAATTTTGCAACAATGAAGAATATGGTTTGAGTAACAATGCAACTGATAATTTTTATTATCTTGTTTTTTTTTAAATAAATATCAATAAAATGCTTTTAAAACAAGATTATAGAATAATAATGATAAACAATTAATAATTAAATAATGATCATTTATAAACAAAAAAATTGTATATAAAGATATGTTATAAATCGTAATTTTTATGCATGATTGTAACACATTCATAATATCAAATTACACGTAATCTAATAACCAAATTACATCTAATATTGATAATTAAAAATTCATATGGTACATTGAAGGGAATACAGCAAAATTCGCATGAAACTGAAGTGCCCCATTTTATGGTAATTGCTTATCCTATTCTTTTTATTTTTTTTTTTTTTTCACTTTTCTTTATTTCTTTCTTTTTTTTAATGTTTTTTTTTCTGTTTTTAGGATTTTCTTAAATATATCGCTATCTTATTCTATTACATATACTTTCGAAAATCTTACGGCAACATTATTATGTCTGAGATTAATCGGCAGTTGAGTACATTTAGTTTGCAGTTAATATAATATATTCATCAATGGGTAATTACAATTATTGGAAACAATGACTCTTCTGTAGTATCATAAATCGTCTATGGCAAGGACCGGCCTAACTGTAAATGTATTTCAACGTACTACTTATACATATACATATACATACATACATATATATATATATATAT
>CAJDYZ010011196.1:45639-56464 GCA_903986555.1 Heterotrigona itama
CGCATCAGAAAACCGTTGTACCGATGACGGCCACGCGACAATTTATCGACCCTCGTCGACGATATTCCCAGGAGTGGATATTCTAAACTACACGAACGAATCGCTCGATTTCTTGTCCGAAATTTTGCTCCGTCTCGCTTTCTCTCCCTCTCTCGCTCGCTCGCTCTTTCTTCCTCTCCCTCCCTCGCGCGCGCTCTTTCTCTCTCTTTCTCTATACTTCTCTGACCGATCAGATTCTTACCAAAGATCAACACTGGTCTCCTATCGCGTTATTCTCGGCGTGTCTAATCTCGCTGACCCGTGTAAATGCCTGACGATTAAACCGGTATCGGAATATGATCGTCTACGAGGCGAGAATAAATGGCGACACAAGGAAATAATCGCCAAAAATCTCCTTCGCTTGTTCCTCCTCTCTTGTCGTATACGTCGAAGACGTGCAGATATATGTCTTGTCACGAATAAGAAGGAAAAAAAATTGTCGAATATCAGAGACCGTGTGAGTCGTGCGAGGACGCGTTTATATCTCTCTATTCAATGAACCAAAGAATTGTTATTGAATTACGTGCCAATCTCTTTTTTTTTTTTCTCGCGACGCGTCTGGACAGCGTGGCTCGCTACGAGAACGGAACGATTTTCCCTGAAGCCGAACCCGGGAGTGACTAAAATCGAAATCGGTGGACGAACAGGGGCGCGTCAGGGCGCGCATGTGCGACGGCGCCGCCGGTCGTCGACGCATATTATCCGTACCGTGTTTCGTGTTGCTATCGTGTGCGCGTTCCCGGGTCTCTCTTCACTAAGGAATTACTAACCGACCTGATCACGTTCGACTCACTCGAGCCTCGACCGAGCGAATTCTCATCGATCGGGAGCCGTTTACCACGCTTCTCTTTTTCTCGCGCGCATCTTCAAGATGCCCGCCATTTTGGCATCACACTGTACACGCAAATTGAAATGCATCTCTTATCGTGTTCGTTTCGCCTTCTTAGAAAACGTACGGTATTGCTGAGGAAATCGTCGACCATCACGATCTTCGATTAGTCATCGATTATTTTCGATGATTTAGATTCTACAAATTTCTTTCTTTTCTTTTTTTCGCCGAATCCTATGATACGACTAGCAATCGAGAGTATTGCTAATTAAGCTTTTAGTACAATAATCCTGACGTAAGATTTATCCGTTACGCTACTATATTTGTTAATATTTGTAGGTTTTGGATTCGAAACAAATTAGAAAACAAAAATATAAAAATTATAGGTAATAACAAAAAGACATTGAAAGTACCTGATGGCGAAAGTTATCGATAGTAATCAATGTGCCATTGATATATCTGCGTCTTTACTACGAGGACTGACTCACTCAAAAAAATAAAGAATCGAGAAATTATAATTTAAATACATAAAATAAATAAATATCCTTCGTTTACATATATCTATTGCATAAAACTCATTTGTGTTATACATTGCAAATGTTAAATGTGAACCAGAAAAATTTTTTTCTTCATTTATTACTGAGAAGTCTCGTTATTTTACAAGTAACATAAACACTTGTTACATGTATATAATATACATGTATTGTTACTTTCAATTCGGCAGATTTTCACTGATCTGACTATAAAAATACAAAAGTTAAGAGAACACACTGGCGACATTTGTCGCCTACAATTGATTTTACTTATTACGTTTAATTGAGACTTTATCATCTTACACTGTCCAATATTATTTCGAAAAATATTTTCTCAACGTAGAACAAATTACTTTGTTCTACGAAAATAAATAAAGAAGTCATAAATAAATCTTTTCAAATATTTAATAAAAAAATCAAATTACCATATAAATCAGTACAATATTGCAAATAATATTTATAGCAACTTTGTAGTTGATATTAATTTCCAGTCAGAAGAAAAAGAAAAATAATGCCCAAATGAATTATTGCTTGCAATGATTGAAAAAACAATGAAATGATTACATATTTTACAAATCTTTACAATTACATGTTGGAAACTATCATTTCTATAAACACAGTGACTAATTCTATATTATTTACATATAGAGTAAGAAGAAGATTGAATTTGATAGTCATTTAATATCTGTATGCACATAATAATGTAATAAATATTAATAATTTATAAGATCTATAGTAGTTGCGTAAGTTTTAGTGTCTATATAAGTGAACAATCTTTTAGAATAGTCAGTCTCTAAACGTTCTTTCGTTCACTATGGATTTACATAGTAAACATAAGGCAATTATGCTAGGCATTTATCTTAACTTGAAGAAATGAATTCATGTACTTTGAACGTAATTACTGGATGTAGTTGTAATGCAAATTAAAACTTGGATTTTATATTCTTGCTTATAATTAATTAATATTTACATGATGATTGATACACTAGATAATTGAATGTGAATAGCATACATTTAATTTTCCTTTTATACTGAAAAATTAATTATTAATAAATTAATCAGGTAGGAATTGCGTTCATTATAACATTTCAATTCATTCCTAATTGCAAGTTGCAACGATTTCAAATAGGTGTCAAAAGATATGAATCTCTAATTACTTTACTGAATTCTCTGTCATGCTTTTGGAGAATCATTTAATGAATTTTATTGATGTCTTAATCTATTTAGTATACGATGATATGTTAAAAAGAAAATTTAATATACAACAATATATATAGAAAAAGAAATAAATATATTTCAGTATAAATTATACTAAATTCTATTCAAAACATAATATACTCCAATGTTCCAATTATTAAATGCATAAAAGCTTGCGAAATACTTACTCTTTCTAGCTGTAGCTCGCGTTTTCGGTTTCCTATCTTTCTGCTCCTCCGGTATGTCATTCTCCTTGTGAAGCATTCGTTGTGACACGTTCATAGACTTCACAGTATTTCCTTCTACGTCTATGAAACACAGAAAATTTCGATCTCCATACACTTATTATAAATTACGGGAGAACATCTTTTTAAATGTTCAAGCAGGAATCCAATCAGTGTGAAAGTTGGTGAACCTACTTGTTAACACGCTAGGTTTGCCAAGAGCCAAGTAACGTTTCCTAGCAACCTGAGCGGCTGCAAAATCTGGCTTATGGTTGTGCTCCATACGCACTCTCGGCTTCGTGCAACTCGTGGTAGTGATAATACTGCCTCTACAATACATAGTTCGGCGGACGCATCTCCATCGGATATTATACGGTTGCTTCTTGTGCAACGTGTACATGTAACCGTGGTGAATTAATTTTGGCCCGCCTTTATTCGACAGCACAACCTGTAGAGTTCGGTACGCATTTTTAATTAATTAATTCCTAATTGTATGTAACGTTATAATGTAGCATAATGACTCTGTATTGTCACTGTACTATATTATAACGTTACATAAATTAATTGTGTTATACAGTTGATTTATATAACGTTATAATATAGTACAGTGACTATTATACATTCTATTATATTAGTACATTACTTGTATTATACATTGCATTATCTTATTATTACATTAATTGTATTCAGTTGATTTATGTAACGTAATATAATATAATGACTCTGTATTGTCATTGTACTATATTATAACGTTACATAAATTAATTGTATTCAGTTGATTTATGTAATGTTGTAATATAGTACAGTGACTATAGTATACATTATATTATATTATTACATTGCTTGTATTATACATTATATTATTACATTAATTGAATACAATTGATTTATGTAATGTTATAATATAGTACAATGAATATATTACACATTATATCATATTATTGCATTACTTGTATAATATACTTTGCTTGTATATTATTACTTGTATTATATACATTACATTATATTATTACATTAATTCAATTGATTTTTGTAACGTTATAATATAATATAATGACTCTATATTGTCATTGTACTGTATTATAACGTTACATAAATTAATTGTATTCAACACTAAAAAATGTTTGTGCATATCTTTATCTTCCAATAGCATATTTTTATAGTAGTTGTATGAAAGGTACCATTTTGCAGTTTTTTAAGTTTAAGGACAACTGTTAAGTAACTTTTCAAGTTTAAGGATAAGTGTGATTTGATATTTAAAATGTAGATGAAATTTCACGGAAATTTGGATTTAATATTCCACGAATTAAAAATGAAAATTTGATGCAAGTGTGGAACAATTTTATTAAATGTTCGGCAATATTTTGATTTTTCGTGTTGCGTTGACCAAATAACTGTCATTTGTATAAGTAATTATTTCGAGAATTTGATTCTAATTAATGAAACTGGTAATTGAATATTAAATGGTTTTTAAGTTCTTTTGTTTCATACTTCGGCTACGTTCGGGTCATCATCGCCAGAATTGCCAGCAAGAACAGATGACGTTGAAGCTTCTTCCTTGACCTCCGTTTTGTTTTTGTTGGACGCGCTACTTTTCATACGTTGTGGCATCTTGCTAGTTCGTTTCTTATTCTCCTTAACGTAGTAAGCGCTGTAAATTTTTTAACGAATCATTTTTCTTGACACTGAGCTATAAAAAATGATTAGTATTGTTACTTAAAAAAAAGTACCAGTCGAAACATTCTTCTTCTTCCACGTATACATATGTAATCTAATTTCAATAAATTATCATTATAATATTATCTTTGTCGTTGTGTTAATCGACGTAATAATTACTAAATTAATTTATCATTTTACATTTTTAAAAGATTTATCAAAAATTTTCTTTTGCCGCTCGTCGAACAATACTAATTTGCTACCAACTTTCATTTTATCTTATGTGAATAAAACGTTCGAGCAGGTGGGGAAAACTCCTTTTCCAATCGTGCACGAAACTACAATTCCCCCCCCCCCCAAGGGGACCCCCAAAAGGACGCGTCCAAGTCCCCCAAGTTTGGACTAAGCGTTTCTTCAATCGAAGGCTTCCGCGGTCATCAATCTCAAGTGATACATCGGCATAACGATTTACGCAATTGCATCTGCCTGTCTGGCTTTCTATTACCACGAATTCGTCTAAACGTCTCCGTCTGCCTATGCACGGCGCCAAAAATAGTACAGGACAGAGAAATGGACAGCAAGTTCTGTAGAACCTCGCGCGTGCCAGCACTTTGCGTCGTGTTTTTTTTTTTTCAATTATACCGTTTCGTACGCAGGCATCGTCTAATTTCAAGTTTCGTCAATCAATTATTGATGAATTGGGATTTCACAAAAATTGTAAGATAAAAATGCATTTTTTTTTTCTCAATGTAACGTATTTGTACAACTTATTGCTTTGCAGAATTTTCCCGACACTGTCCTTCTCACAATCACGGAGAAATGCGAGAGCAAATTGGCTGGAAGTGCTCGTCGAAGGTTTACTTGCCTACCGGGTGCCAATATCGAGGTTTAGAGAAGGCAGATTCAACTCGAAGATTTTATTTAATTCGCCGCGGAAAATACGAATGATCAACGCGCGTCGTGATTTTTACTCTCACCTTGTCACTTCCTACTACCTATGGACCTATATATACTTCCACTAAACGTGAAAAGAGAAACGTTCTATAGAAATGAAAAGGTAAGGACCTCCTTTCTTTCTTTTTTTATTTTCCACGACAATTCTAGAAACATAGAATAAATTGCAAGAAAATGAATATACAGAATAAAGTATATATAAACTGAAAAGTGAAAACTGCAAAATAAAAACATCGAACAGAGTAATCTTTCAAGTGAATGAAATAGTAATACTCACGTTTGCCTTACGATTCTATTGTAAAATTCACAGGAACGTCCAAACTACGATCATATATATACATATACATACATACATATATATATGTGTGTATATAAAGCGATAGAAAATAGAGAATGAAAAACGGTAAACGACAAATTCTATTATCCTTTCTGAAACTCTAATGGTAACTCTGTATTATTGAATTGAGATGGATTGATACTCGAGTAAAAAGTGACCAGTTTTACCGTGCGAACTGTCTTGTAATTGTTTTCGTGAAAACTGTCGAATGGTCAACAAAAATGGCGAAACGCTGATGATTCGATTTTGCGCAATAAACGCCACGTTTGGAACAAGGAATATGGCACCGGACAAGCGCAATCGATAAACGGCACTATGGCACTCGTCTATGGTTTATTTGCGGGTCGTTCTTTCACGCTTTTGCCAGTTACACATGGATGGCGCTGAGAGGGATATTTTCGTTTATTTTACGATTACAATTATGATTTAATTTATCAACTCACGTCGATTGGCATCGATTTGTGAAACGAAGCTGATTGAGGCGATGCATTTGTCTCTTTGCTAAAGTTTAAGCTTTGTGCTACATGTATATAGATCAGATAGTTAATTATAGCGTCACTTAACCTATTCGCGCGGCAATCATTATGTATTTTGTGGACAAAATACACCTGGGCAATGCAGTGTAGAAATGAAAAGAAAAAAAAAACTATACTGCATATTATCTTTGAGATGAAATGAACAAATGAACAAGATGCAGAGAAAAGTCATTATATAAATTACCACTTTTTGATACAATTAAATGAAATTATTTAATTACTATTGTTGAAAAATAAATACTTTAAATAGTATTTTCTTGTATGCTCCATCAATGCCTACAATCTAATCTATAAATATTCTCTCATATTTTGCAATACCTTGATGACAACTCATTGTTCTATATCTGAAGATCATACAATAAATTGAATTTATTACATTTTCTTTTTCTTTTTTTTTACTTTTCGATTTTTATATTACATTATGATTAAATATTTCATTATAATTGCAAAATTATCAAAAGTGAAAAAGACTTATTAAGTTTAAAGGTGTGACTGAAGTTTTGTAAAAGTTCAAATATAAGGAATATTTTTCAATTACAAAAGGCAAAGGAGTAGTTTCGAGATGGAAAAAAACTGAGAAATAAGACAACATATTGCATTTTCAAAGGATTGAAAAATGGAAAGAGGAAGACTTCTTTATTATTCTTGAATATGTGCAATAAAACTGTTTGTATGTTACATTTTTTTCTCTTGGAGCAACTGAAACTGAGAATTTAGTTCTTGAATAATGGAAAAACGCAGTATACTTCAAAGTATGTGGTAATTTAATTTAAAGACAAATGTGCACGCAGCACAAGGAGTAGCATTTTAAGTAACATTCATGTTATTAAAACTAATTTAATATTCTATATAAAGACTTTAAATTCAACTTTCTTCCAAAATTTAATATTCTATATAAAGACTTTAAATTCAAAACAAAGCTTCAGATCACAAAATTTGATTTCTTTCGATTTATTTTTTCCCATAGAAAATCATCCATTTCCCATAAATATTTCTGTGGCATAATTATTACCCTTTATATACACACATGTGATTCTAACATCGTAAAAAAATATATATATTTCTGATGGAAGTTATAAGTGGTCTTACAAGTCGGTATACGCGACAAGAGAATCTGGATTGGTGAAATTGGAAACATCCGTATCAGCGTGGATAAAAGCCAGTAACTATATCCGCAATAATCACTTGAATATGTCGCTCATGAAAGTGTTCGAAAAACTGTCAATATTCAAACAGTTTTCGTAAAAAAGAAATCTCACGACAACCAATCTGTGCTCGTTTTGAAACTTGAAAGCCATTACTTTTAAAACGCGTTCATTTTATTCTAATTGTAAGATATTTTTACAGCATGTATTAGGCGAGTGAAAGTGTAACAAAATGTATGTTAAAAAAAATTTTTTCATAATCTGAATCCATCGTGAACTCGAAGATTGAAGGCTTCCTTTTACAAGAACTAATCAAAATTCCTCCCATCATCTATCCATCCATATTTGTAATAATAATAACTTTGATTTAATCGATTCCATTTTCTTTTTTTTCTTTTCTATATTTACATACGTTTCACTTTACATAAAATCTCCGTTTTCTTTTTTTTTTTTATTTAAGTTTCTCGTCAGCACTGATCTACAAGAATTATAAAAAATGAGAACACGAATAATATTTTAAACTTTTTTAATAATTTAAAAAAGACATAATACTAAAAAAAATATCTCGCGACAGATTATGTAATGAACAATATCTATACTTGAAATAAAAGGGAGAGTAAAAATTGTCCTTCAACATTGGAAATGTAAACTTGAGGAATAAAAGATAATAAGATACTTAAAAATAACATAGCTTGTAGTGAATGTTCCAATTCTATGAACTATGTGGTAGATTAACGAGTCTGTTTTAATTGTTTCTATTAATCTTCTCTAAAAGGGCATGTTAAAAGACTCGTTTGCAATGATTCATTGTTTTTAATGTAATTCATAGAAATACAATATTAATTAAACTGATTATATTAAATATTGTTTCCTCGTATGCGTTATGTAACTGAACAACGATATAGACAAGACTAACATAGTGGGTGGGTGACCTTCGGTAACATTATTCACATAAGAATTCTTTTTTTTTTTATTCCTACTTTATTTCTAAGTAATTATTATTATTTATTTTTTTTTCTTCCTCACCTTTCGTTCATTCAAATCTTTTCACAAAACATGATTCATATCCTTTCTCCTCGCAATACTTGTTTACTTTTCTAGCATGTGTAATCCTTCATTGTTTCTTGGCGGCATTTTTAAACAATGAATAACAAATATCGAGATGAAATAATTATCAGAAACTTTGAACTTGAACTTGAAAGATAATAAATTTAGAAAGTCACATGCTTTTTTCAAAAGATTGTTGTCGTTGTTGAAATTCTCCTTTCTGCTTGAGAAATATATATTTATATTTATATTAAGGGACAATTTCAATACAACAACATCATATGTAAATATATAATATGATCACATATATTATTTTAAAGACACAGGCAACATATATGTAACGTAAAAAATTCTCATCTTGCAAAGATTAACTCTCCATGAACCATTTTTTATCATATGATTAATATTAAGATTTGAACATAAGTAGAATTAACATGATAATTGTATAAAACAAATAAATGTATCAAACAAAAATTTTCAAATTTTTCTACTACTGTTTAATAGTAGAAATACAGTTTAATAGCAATATATAATATATCTATATTATGGTTTATACTTGATTACTTGTTTAACTTAAAAGTTGGTTAACTTGCAACATTTCATGAATCGTGAAGAATATTTCTTTTTCAATAAATTTATTAAGTCTGATTTAAGTATGCTAATAATTACAATTTTTCAAAACGATGTCGTTGAAATTGAAGGATATCATTTTATACAGAGCATAAGGCCATAAGTAAAGTTGGAACGAAGGGAAGTTTACATGAAGAAATAAACAAAAAATTTAATATATAAAAACTTTTTTCTTTCGAGGCTTTGTTTGTGAAAAAATTGAGTTTGAAAATTCGCGAGATATACAACTTGACTATCGCACCACTTGATTTTTTTCTGTTCGTTGAAAACAGACGAATGTAATTAAAATGACAGGTTTTTGCAAAATGTTACAAGTACTGTTGCTGCATGTGTAATTTTCATTTTTTAACTTATCAAATTATTGCACAACTTTTTTTTATTTCAACTACGTAATATTTTTCCAATATTGAAATTAAATAACTGTTCTCCGACATATTTATGATATTTCATGAATTTTCAAACTGATTTCCCTGCAAATGAAAGCCTCTTTCAGGAAAAATTTTTATACCAAATGTTTAGTTCTTTTTTCCATGTAGGATCATCTCTAATGCGAATACAAGGTGCAGCGCATCCTGTATTTGAATTTAGAATAGAATTAAAATATAAAATCAAATTCTTGATTGAATCTCTTTTAAAAAAAAATATTTCTCTTTCAAATTTTGGGCTAAAACGTTTTTTCACTTTCTTTTTTAAAGAAAGAGAAAGACCACTCTGAATTGTCTCAAGATAGGTAAGTTCTAATATTTTTAAGATATACAGGATGAGGCACTTACAATTAGAACAAGTCACTTAAATATCTCTTATGTTAGAAACAGAAAAAAAATGCTTGGCGTGGAGAATCTGATATGAAGTGTTTTGATAGATGGACGCTTTTTACATGGATTCACATATTTTTTTAATGTATTAACTCCATCTTGATATTCTCTATAAAATACCAACTTATTTATGTTGAACTAATAAATATTATAACTCTAATTTAACCAATAAATATTATAACTTCATTTTGCAATACCTACCTTATGAAAGATAAAGACATAAATGCAAGAATACTGGTCATGTCTTTATTTTTCTTTTGCATGATACATACTAAAAAATTAATGTAATGGTTTTCTGACGTAGAAGAAATACTGAGATGGATTTACCAGTGCTTTAAAAATTGTATGATTCTATTTTAAAAAAGCAAAGGTGATTTTTTATCACATGTTTTTTATTCACATGTTTTTTATTCACTTATCAAAAATTTATTATTAAGATCAGATTATGCGTCCCAAGCTAATTTAATTTAATACATTTTTTCTGTTTACAACAGCTGAGATATTCAGGTGACCTGTTTTAAGTACTTCACTCTGTATAAATATGACATCCGCTTAAACATTCTCAATTGCAAAAATCTAAAGAGAAATTGCAAAAATCTGAAGAAGAAATCCCTGCTCTTACCAATAAAAATTAACTGTAATTTATAAATAATTAAATAATTACTGAAAAAATCGTACACTGCAAATCAATAAGAATTTTTTATTTTAAATGTTTTGGTTTTTTGCAGTAATGGTGCAGCAATGGTCCAGCAATCAAAAAAGGGATTTCAAAACTAGTGAATAATTCTATCATTTTGTAATATTTTAACTTAGAGAGAATTTTATGTATTACAAAATGATATAACATTATAGAATAAAAATTATTACATTATTAAAAGAAATT
>CAJDYZ010011208.1:18931-33084 GCA_903986555.1 Heterotrigona itama
TAAAAAAATGTCAATGTATGTGATCAATTTTTCTCATCAAACATCATCCTCAATCTGATTCCTTTTCTTATAGATATCTTTATCAAAAGCTAGAAATTTTGATAAACGTGAACCATTATATGGTGCTTCACTTCCTGGTGGATGTAGTCTCATCTAAAACAAACATGCATTTATGAGATTAATATATGTATGAAAGAAACAGACTAAATTTTTAAACTAATGTATTAAAGTAATGATCTTTTAATTTCAAACATCATGAACGAGATACTACCTACCACAATGTATATGTTTGATGAAGTCTTCAGGTTCATTTTATGATTGATGAAGATCAAGAATGAATCAATACTTTGATAGATAATTTTAGTTAACCAACAAGTTATATTTAGTAAGTAAAGATAAACATATAATTTTTATATATAAAAAATGTAATTGAGTAATTAAAAGAGACATTACAAATTTTTGTCATAGAATATTCGTTTAGACGTGCACAAATGAAGTAAACAGAACAAATGATGCAGAGTTAGTGTGCAATCGGTTACCAAGTATCAGCTGTTGAAGCTACATTCGGAAAATTAACGATCAATTTACCCAACTCCATTATGTTAGTTTTATTAATATTATTGCGAAAATGATATTTCGTAATTCTGGTCACCAAGCTCGGAAATTACAAAATAGCACCATCGGGTAATAAACAAATAGGAAAAAATGAAGTATCGAATACTTTATATCACTTACAATGAGAATTAAAAAAAAAGATTGTAAAAGAAAATCAATTATCTATACATATTCTGATAATGTTACATGTTATAATAACATTTTAAACGTTAAAATGCGAATAAACTTTCTTGTCAAACTAATTGTATCTATAAACTATTTAATTGGACGTTTGAATTTGGGGAATAAAAATGTTTTGAAATTATAGGGCTGGAAGTTGCAAGCTTGAGCATTAGTGGAAGGACCCATTTGCAAAATTGCACATGTTGCTCTGTCGTGCAGCACCAATTTCATCTATTTCTCGACGTAGTCATCCACGATGTTCTCATCTCCCTCTGCTTTGTTTCTGAATCGCTTCTGCAAGAAAACAAAACCGACACCAGTCGTGTTATACGTGATGAACATGATGTTATGTTGATGATGGTCGGATGATGTGTGCATTACTAGTAAAACTTTGCTTTTAAGCTCTTTTAAGCAATTAAAGCCATTGATAAAGTTTCTTTAAACATATGTGATATATTAAATTAAAGATACTTGAACATTAAAATAGATTTAAATCAGACTACATTTGAAAATTTTTTAATACGCAGAAGTTTTCAGCCAAGTATTTTTTACTTTATATTTTCAAATCAATGCTTCAAAGAAGATAAAGTAATATTATTATATAACATTATATTTATATAATAGTGTTTGTTGAACTGTTTGTTTTTGTATATTTTTTTTTAGATTGTTTTGGAAAAATGAAACGAAAAATCTTCCTGAAAACTTTTGTACATCACTGTGAATAACTACTTTCGTTTTCACTTTTTCGACTTTCAATTAAACCTCAATTACAAAGAGGTTGCATTTAATCGAAAGCATTAACATGGAACGCGTGAAATGCAGCTAAAGCGTACAATTCCGTTTTAACAATTCAATCAGAGAATTGCGTTTCTGTGTTATTCATCTGATCCGTCCCAGCTAGTTGCAGCCGAATACACCTTATTGTTTGCGTGTACGTTCGAGATCGTACACTTTCGAGGTGAGAAATTTCGAGGCCCATAACCTCGACGATGACTCACCATAATCCTGTATTTTTCTTTGCACGCATACTCGGTCTCGTCCACATCGTTATAACAGTCACTTTTATAATCGGGTGGAATCGGTTTCCCCTCGAATTGGCAGAGCCTTGACAACGGTTTCGCGTTTACGATCATCTTCTCGAAACCAGTCGGTTTCTGTTGTGGACAGTAGAACACATCCGGGGTATTTTTATCGAAAACAATGCTCTTCCGCATCATGTCACCAGCCTCCACTGTTAGAAGGAGTACCTGTTAAAAAAAACTTTCTTTATTGTTCTATCTAGAATCTTTACTCTCTTTCAGATAGTTGTTTTAATAGAAATCGCAATCATTCTTTGTAATTATCTAACAGCAATTAATATGTTAGATAAAGATCAGAGAAGTCAGTTTCACAAATGAAAGTGGTATTATTTCTAGTATTAGTCTATTATTAGTCTAAATAACATGAATACTTAACACAACTGTTTTGGAATTTATAGAAGCATGATCAATGTTTTAGAATCATAGTGAAGTGACATACAATAATTCTTGCGCAATTAAATTATGTTTGTACATCTAAATATATCGTCATGTTTCTCCAAATTTCAAAAACACGTTGCAAAATTCGAAAACCGGAAATTGCATATATCTTCTGTAACAACTGTAATAACTTTCTTAAGCGTCTTTTTACCGAATATCCATTATATTTACTTATATTACAAGCGAAAAAATAGATCTCCATCTAAAAAATTCGACAGTTTATGTCAATCGTTCTCTCATTTGACATGATTCATACATCATTAACTACACTTTCCATTTGTGAAAGGATCAATATTCTTCAACTCGGAGTTCGCGGGAGTTTTACGCAAGAAAGCAAAATGTGTAATTTGCGTGCGATTTCTTTTAAAGTACCAGGGACTTGTAATATAGAATTAGTGATAAAGAAAAAAGAAGAGAAAAAAGGAAACCAAACTTTCCTGATCCATTGGTTCAGCGAGAACGAGTTATAATGCATCCGTAATCACTTGCGGAAGTGTGAAATGCAGAAAGCATAATCTGGCAAGAATACTACTTACGGTGAGCATAACCACCATACTGCAAGCATATCCGGTCTCTGAAAGAAAAAAAGGAAAAGGATGAGTATATATGATTTTTCGAAAAATGAAGAAAAAAAAAACATGGAAAGGATGAATATGCTGTTCCTGAAAATATAACCAATTTTGCGAAAGAAAAGGAAAGCCTGAAAAAATGATTAACATATTAATAAAATAAATCAATAAAAAATTAAGAAATATATACAGGGTGCGGCAGCGTGGAGTCCCACATTTCAAAAAATCACTGAAGAGTCCCTTAAACTACGTAGATACAATATAAAAGAATGAATAAATTATCAATAAAAAGAAAAAGTAGTACAGAAACAAACGTAGAAAGTTTGAAAAAAAAGGGGCAACCGGTTTGTTGATATAAATATCAAAAGATCAATGTGAAAAAAGTTTCTACCAATTTTTCGAAATCCCCCTACACAGGAATTTCCAAGAATTTGAAAAAGGAGGTAAAACGAAGATACTTAATTTTAAAATATGAATAAAAAAGATCAAACGAGAAGATCGACATCTGCATTTGCACAGGAAGCATGATAATATGAGTCAAGGAAAATTATAAGCATTCCCTAACTGATCTTTGCTTCGACTTTATCTTCAATTGTACGTGGCGAATGGGAGGATACACAGCTAGACAGACCATTATTTTTATCTGTCGGATCTACTATCGATCTTTGCGCTCAAGTGCGCTTCTGCAAGGACGACGAGGTCAGTATGGTTCGCGTAGTGGATTCAATTGGACTGCTCCTGTTTCAAGATACCGATCTTAGTGAACTGATATCCTAACATTTCGTTGACACCACGCGACACTTATGCGCCGTTATAAATACTTATAACCAAGTTGTTTCCATTCCCTTTCATGTCTCAATTTATCTCATAAATTATGATATTTGTAAAAGTATTCACATCTGGATTATGTAAGTCCATAAAACTAATCTTGAGCGAATTTCTAGGCATTATGCTGCAAATAAAATAGAATTACACATTACGTATAGAAAAATTAAAAGTATAACAATTATTCGTTATAAAATTATATATATATATTAATATAATATAGTATAGAAGGATACATTGATTATTTAATAACTGATAATGAGAAAAAGTTATTATGTAAAAATTAATATAATATATATTATGATATAAAGTATAAAAAAATTTTTTATATTATAATACAAAATAAAATATAAAAAAATTTTATAATATAAAAATTAATATAATATATATATATATAAATATTAATATAATATAGTATAGCAGGATACAATGATTATTTAATAACTGATAATAAGAAAAACTTATTATGTAAAAATTAATATTATATATGTTATAATAAAATATAATAAAAAAATTTTTTATATTATAATACAAAATAAAATATAAAAAAAATTTATAATATAAAATAAAATATAAAAAAATGTTATAATATAAAAATTAATATAATATATATATTAAAATAATATATATATATATCTATATTAATATTAATATAACAAAGTATAGCAGGATACATTGATTATTTAATAACTGATAATGAGAAAAAGTTAATATGTAAAAATTAATATAATATATATTATAATATAATATAATATAAAATATAAAAACATTTTATATTATAATATAAAAATTAATATAATATATATATATTAATATTAATATAATATAATATAGCAGGATACATTATTTAATAATTGATAATGAGAAAAAGTTATTATGTAAAAGTTAATATTCAATTGAAATATTAATTAGATAAGTTTTTTACATATGAAGATCTAAAAATTAGAATTGAATAAGAAACACGCAGATTAGCTACAAAACAGCTGATTCCCATTCTCTGGTCATGATTATTGTTTTCTGGGTCAATGTTTAACGAGGTGTAAAAGGAATTACGAAAATAACCGCTGATTCATCGTTCATATCAAAAATTGAACATGACTACTGTGCTAATTTGAATAAAATAATCCAGAAAACGATCTGGAATTTTCCAAACCTACAATAAAATGCATTTTAACATGATATTTACTCCTCGACATTTGTCTATGACATTTAAGGTATAGTTCATTCTACTCGATTGATTTTCATTATTCCAAATATTGCCGACGGCTAAAAGAAAATATTTTATTTCAGAATTAATTCTAGAAGACAACATAATAAGAAAAATTTTACTATAGTAATATTTTTATTAAACGTAGGATTTAAATGCCTTTTAAGTAGCGTGAGTAATTCCTTTTAAATCCAACTATACAATCATAGATATCTACAGCTTCAATTTTAATTACTATCTAAATCCATTGGAATGTTTTTTTTTTGTATCTGTTTCTTTTAATTATTTGTACAATTAAAAGGAACAGATACGAAACTTAATATTTAAATCTTAATAATTTAATTATTATAATTATTATAAAATTTATTGTTAGTTATATTAATATTTAGTAGTTATTTATATTAATATACCGAAGAAATAAAACACTTTGTTTCAACAAAGAAAGCATAAACTCAGCGTCCAACGTATTCGTGTCTCATCTTGCATACCTAAATGAAGACGTAAGGCATTACTGCGTGAATTTTCACGCTTTGATTTATTACTTTCGCTACAAAAAAAGAGCTTGGAGCACGTTGCAGCATTTCATTTTGATGATACGCGATGAACAGCTTCAAATTAACGTGAACAAAATTGAAACTTACCCATGTTGGTGAATATGTTCTGCACGGACAAGAGCACCTGTTCGTCCACAGGAGACGGCGTCTCTTCGTTGACTGAGATTGCAGCTGATTTGCGCTCCATGCAAGCCCTGAAAGTGAGTGCCGTTACATTATACAGGATGTATCAAAATCAGAGAACTAACAGTATCTACGCAACTATAGAACTAATAAGTTTTTCACAGGAAGAGCCAAAAAAACAAGCAAAAAAACGAGCCAAAAAAAAAAGAAGCAAGATTTTGACATGTTGAAAAGAAACTGAAAAAAAATAATACTTAGTTTTGATTTTTCTTTCATAGCACAGGTTTAAAATGCACTGATCCATAATGTATGGTAAGTATTCATTTTTAGAAACATCTTATTGATAAAATTTTATAACAAAATGAAATGCATAGAAATATACAATCCTGTAGTATCGTATTTATGTAGGTAAAAATTTCAGAGAATTTGAAGAGAAATGGAGTGGGTGTTAAGTGGGCAGACGGTTTAATCATTTCCATATTTAGGTACTTATAACGTCATCAATTTGTGGTAAGCTTCATTTCAAAGCTTCATTCTTCTAATTAGGAATACGCAAGAAGTTCGTTGTTAGCACATATTTTATTTTACGATCTTTTCCATATAATATTTGTTATTTGTATGAAGTATAAGTATAATTTTTCTTTTACACGTTGCTTGAAAGTACAAGATATCACATATAAAAAGTAAAATTATCATTTAAAATATAATTTTACAAAACTCTGTTGGAAAAAATATTTAAAATATTGTAAACAAGTTGAACAAATTATATATTAACAGCCTGAAATAAAAATGGAATATATAAATAGATATTCAAATATGTATATATGTACATATAGTAACATTTCTTATTTTTACCATTTCATCAAAATCAATATCTGAGGTGTCCAAAGACAGAACTTCTGATTCTTTATACGAATTAATTTCAGCATCAACCATATCTTCTATTTTATTAGACTCCTCGGTATCGATATTATTATCAAGCTGCATATTATCTTGTTCCTTAATTTCGTTTCTAAATAAAATGCACAATTATATTTTTATTGTCACAAACAATCTTTTAATATATAAAAAATTCTTACTTTTCTTTTTTTGGATCTATACTCTCTAATCGAAATAGCTTTACAATTTTTTGCAGATGAGATTTACTTCTTTCTTTTATCAATGGAGCTTCCAAAATTTCTTTTAAATAATTTTCCATAGGCGGTAATGGTTTATCCGGATTAATAACCCGATGCGATAATATATGCCATTTGTGTTGTACTGCAGGATTTGGCACATATCCTGGTAAAAAATATTGACTTCCATCTATCTCACAACTATCCCTGTTTAAAAATATATAATTATGTAATGGAAGATGCTTAACTAGTTAAGTATACTAAAGTATTAATATTCTTACTCTGTGTGAGATAATATCAAAGAATTTATTAAACTATCTACAGCTTCATTTTGTTCTTTCAATAATTGTTTAATCACTGACTTCATGGGTCTTGTTTCCATAACTCTTCTGTCTTCTGCATATACTAATTCTATTTCTACCAAGCACTGTGTAAATATAAATGACATATTGAACAATATATTGAGAAATAATATAATTAAAGAAATATATTTTACAGTACCCATGGTTCATCAGGAATATTAATACAAGGAAACAATGCAACCATTCTAGGTGGACTATTATTTCCAAAAACTTTTCTCACAATAGCCACTGAATTTGTTTTTTCCATTGCAAGCACCAAACTATAAAATGGCTTTGTTACATTCTAAAAAAATCAGAATAAATACATATATAATTCGAAAACTTATATAAATAAAATAATAAAATATACCTCTGATTCCTTGGCTGGTAAAAGAATATGAGTGGTACTTTTATAAAAATACTCTAAATCAATATTGTTTCTATTTGTAAAGCCATAAATTTTATAACTTTTCCCGCCACTTTTATAACTCATACACTCCTCTAGATCCTCTAAATTTAAAATAAAATATATATATTTAATAATATAAATATATTTATGCTAACAAAAACAAATTGATATATACTTTCTACTGGAATAAAAGATTCCCCATATTTATATGCTTTTACAATTTCATCCTCCGAATAAGAAACTCTTTGCCTATTTACGTATTCTGTTTTTTTCTCAAACTTTTCATTGTTTCTGATTTCTATTTTCCACGATGGAAGTTTTTCTATGTCTATCTAATAGAAATAAAAATGTTAATAAACTATGGATCATATAAATGACTTCTTGGTTCACAATTTCTCCTTACTTTAATATAAGAAGCAACATGTATTTTTTTATCAAGCAATTCTAAGGTATAATAACATGGACATGGTTTTTTTGATGCTGGTATATAAAATTTTAAATCTGATAAAATCTTATCAAATGTTGTATGCTGACCATTAACCTAGCAAATAAAATAAATTTAATAATAATAATATTTAACAATAATATGTTATAAAAATAGAATATAGTAAATGAAACCTTCTCATGAACATCTTTAAGAAGCTTTCGACTAATTGTAAGACTAGTTGAAGGCTCTGATCTAAAATGATAAAATTATAAAATTAAATTATACGTAATAATTTTTATAATAAAATTAAAACAAATTACATTGTGATTAAGTAAATATTTTCTGTAGATAGCCTATCTGCAATTGCATCTGCTTGGAATTGTGAAATGATATCTGCTTCTTCATTAAAATCAGACATCAGAATGATTTTCTTTGTAGAAACATCAACACTAAAATAAGAAATATATTATAATTAATATAATATAAGTTGGAATGAAGTTTCATCCTTCCTATAAATACAATTATGTTTAACATACACATTTTTTTCCATAAATTCCACTGCAGCTACAAGTGCTTCAATCCAATTCGAACAATGATTTGTCCCTTCTAAAGCCATACATTTTTTTACAAAATCCCAATTTGGGATCTGAAAATCTGTAAATTCTTCTACGTGTTCTGTATTCAAATTATTTTTTGTAACAGAGGAACCCATCAACATTATTGCAATTTCATCTTTTGGACTTAAGAAAATCTATAAAATAATAAATATTAATAGAGTAAATAATATTAAATTTCATTTCTACAATACCATTTTTTCGATCTTTCGCTTGGCAATTTCTTTCGCTTTTTCCAATGTAGAATGATCACTTTTTGCATTTGGATTTGTTACTCCAATATTTATTAATAATATTAACGATTCCTGTAAATAATATTAATTTACGTTATATCATACATAAATGGTTCACGCATTTAAATGTAAATTAAAACATACAAATATTGTATTGACATTTAAATATATAATTAAAAAATACAAAAGTATAAAAGAGATTAATTAAAAAAATATAATTTGAAAAATGAGAAAATATAACCTTCACTGTTTTTGGCGGCATTTTGCACGATTTCGTTTTCGATTAATATGTATAACTTTCAACTATATATATAACTGCGTTTAAAGTTAGACAAGTAAAAAAATGATTGTTAATTAAAAAATAAAGAATGACTATGATTCGAAAAAAATTTCTTAATCACCGTAGAAAAACAATATTTATGATATGATTTTCGTAATATACAAAATATATATATATATATATATAATTTTATATATACATATAATCTCATTAAATATACAAATTATCTTGACAAGAAACTTCTTTCATACGTCATATTAAAAAGTCGAATTAATGACAAATCGTACAATAATCACGAAATATAAACCAATTATTATAAAATAAATTTTACAGAATTATCATAAAATAAATTACGACAACACGATCATTGTAAAATAAATAAATAGAACATTAATCAATGATTTATATTTCAATTTCAATATGTGAACTTCTGAAATATGAATCACCGTTTGAGAGGTTCTTAAATAGAGTCAGAATATTAGATTACAAGAGGAAAACTCCTGTTATTTTGAAATCGGCCGATAGGGGATGCGAACTTGTCAAACAAAAAGCGCTAGATTGCCGCGGACATTTTGTATTATTCAATTTTGCGAAAAAGATAGAGAGATCGCGTTAACAGATTCCTAAGTGCGATACACGTGAAAAAATGATTGAAAGATGAAATTTTAGGCAATCGTTGCTGTCGTACTCGTAGTATACATGTTCTACAAAGATCAACGACGAAAGAAAATTTCAAAACCTTTAACCTAGTTTGAACTTCAACTGATATTGCTCTACGGGCTGCGCGAATATTAGATTATAAGAAAAGGCGCGCACTGCAGAATTTGTAACACTTCCAAGAATGAATTTATTCTGCATGTTTATTTGAAATTAAGTGCAATTTCATCGCATATTTAAAACCTTGGCATTTCATGGTCATAAAATAATAATTCTATTTTATTCTGGTTCTTCTATTTATTACGAAAACGCGGAATTAGCGGCTTTCTTTTATGTTCTAATAACAAAAGTTATTCCATTCGTTTAGGTTATTCTTATTAGGTGAGATACTCTTTATTTGTCGGTTTCTCTCATTGATTAAACCATGCAGTTCGTTTTTATGTTAATTTTCTCTCGTAGAGAATCGTGTAACGAAGCTCTTTCGACGATCAAAATAAAATGGAATTAGATACGCATACTTCATGGACACAACTAACAGAAGAAGATGATGCTCTCCTTAATGAAGCCATTTGTATGAGTTCAAATGAACTGAACAAAATTATAGACTCTAACAAGGAGGATGTATTGAAAGAAAGTAATCCAGAGACTAAATCTTGTGTAGCTAAGACGCATGTTAATAGTGAACAGGAGAAAAAGGAAGATGTCAGTTCAAATGTAGAAGTTGATAACATATCTAAATTGAGAGGAAATCAGACAAACAATGCAACTGGTATAAATTGCGAAGATAATGTAAAGAATAAACAACATGATGATGGTTTACGTAAACGAACTAGGGAAAATCAAATAAATAATGAGGATGCAAAAGTTTCTCGAACTAGACATAATAGTGATTCAAGCTCCACTACTAATTCTTCGGATAGTGGTAAAAGACGGGTAGAATATGAAACAGATCCTAGAGTTTTAGCTCGTAGACAAAAAGAAATAGATTATGGGAAAAATACTGTTGGATATGATAGATATATTCAAACTGTGCCTAAGTAAGAAGAATTTTGTTCATTAAAATACAGGTGAAATTAGTTTTTTTGAAAACTTATTATATTGGTTGTACATATTTTAGAGAGAAACGAACAAGAGAGCATCCAAGAACACCACCAAAATATATTAAATATAGTAGAAGAGGATGGGATAGCATGGTAAGATTGTGGAGGAAACAACTTCATCAATGGGATCCTCCACAAGATAGCAATACTGATTGAAATAACTTTACGTTTAAACTTTATCTTACTAATGTATCTTTATGCACATCATTAGTTCCATGATTTTTATATTTGTATGAAATTTCATAAAAATAACAGAATTAGACGAAATATAACATAATTCTTGGTATATTCTTAAATGTGAATACTTGTACTTGAAAGATTCAATTGCATTGCAAAAGTGAAAAATAAAGAGTAAATATAACTGAAGTGTAAATAGATAATTTAAACAGCTTAGGAATAAAACACTAGGAAAAAGTATTATTTTCAAAATTTTTTACATATATAGAATTACATACAGAATTAAATACATATTGTCGTTATTTACAAATATATTCTTAAATTGTATGAATTGAAGGTCACTTGATATTACATTGACTTTCTAATTGTCTTAAAATAGTATCAAGTTTTTCATTTGTTCTTTGTTCCATTTCATTGATCTTTTTCATTAGTCTTCTTTCCATATCTTCGAATTTCTTATCAATATATGTCGTGATATCAACATTATTTAATACAGTATTTTCAATTGTAGATTGTGCCACTTCTTCCCCATTGCTTTTCTGAACACTTTTGTTTTTTGACGTATTCAAAATATTCATGTAACATGATTGAACATCATTCGTGGTATTGTTCCCTTCGTTATTAAAACTAAATTTAGTTAAGAAATTTTTTATTATTTCAGGATTAAAGATTTCTGTGGAAAAAGTCTTAGGTTCATTAATTAATTTTGTTAAGTAGAGCTTTATACCATATATCCACATAATTGAATTTTTACTTTTTGTTTTTGTAAACTAAAATAGAAATTTCAAAGTAAATATATATTTTTTGTAAATTAGATGCAAATATACACACATAGATATATTTTCTTTATACCTTAATACTAGCTTCTGTAGCATGTGGAAAAATTGCTGTTTCTGCAAAGTAAACTGAATTGTCTTCGAATTCATCTACAAATTCTGCAAACTTTGTTGTTTCATATTCTCCAAATTGTTTGAAAAATTCTAATACATAAGCCTCAGAAACCACAGCTATTTGAGAAATTCTTTGACCATTGTTTAATCTTATGTCTAACATACATGGTTCATTGTTGGATTCAGTTGGTTGTAAAGATATACACGTATTCAAAGAAACTATATCTTCAAAGTTAGTTCTATAAAAGAATTTATATTTATTTAAAGAAAAAGTAAATATGTAATAATTATCTATAATAAAGTAAAATAACAATGAAATATAATAAAATTGGAACAAATTTAGATATTTATATTATTTTATATTTCTCAAACTTTATATTGTTTTAAACATATAAACCTAATATATGAATAATATGTGAAAAAATGAGTACATTTATACACAACTATTATATAAGGAATTAATATATTTTTAATATACAAATATCTGTATTACTTCTTAAATTCTAGGGACGAAACTTCCAATATAAAAGCATCGCGAAACTGTTTATTATTGGCAATTTTCCAGTTACACGAAATTTGTAAACAATTTGTATCTAATAACAAGGAAGAATCATCAGCCGGTTGATCTGAAAGTTCCATTGTACGTAATTTTTTAAATAAAATGCAAATTCTTTAAATAGATGAACATGTGCTATCAAGAACTCGTGTTCGTTGTTTTCATATCATTTTAAATTAGATCTCAAATTTGTATTAATACACTTCATTTTTATAAAGGTTATATTCATCTCTCACTTTATTCGAACAGAAAACGTTTCTTTCAGAAATTATGCAATCTATTGTTAACGTATATAAAAATCTGTAAAGCTTCAGTCAGAAATATTTATTTATTTCATATATTTCAATTTTTATCAATTAAACACTCAAACTAATCCAAATTTTCATATGTATTTCAGTCAATGTGACGTACAGAACTAACAATTTACAATGGCGCGAAACATTTCATTGCATGAATAAACGAGTAAGGAACAATGTCAAAATACCAACATTTGTAAATGCATGTCGCTAGATTAGCAATATTTTTAAATGAACAAAATTTCTCAGCCGTATAGTGAAAATAAATAGATGTATGGACAATAAATGTCACAATGTATTCGTGTAAAATTTTGAACAGAATACTTACACGATTAAAAAGCATGACAGATGGTGGGGGTTTTCAGTTGAAGCAGTTGTGCAGAGATATTGAACAGAGATCCTTGTCTGCGAATCATTTTTCCTCACGTGCACTTAGTTCTTGTAATAAAAAAATGTCGAAATACACGATTGTTATGGTACGTCATGGAGAGAGTGAATGGAATCAATTGAATCTGTTTTGTGGATGGTATGATGCCAATTTATCTGACAAAGGTAAGTCATTTTGTTCAAAAATAAATCGTGAGAATAAACCTCAAGGGCGAAAGGTCAAACAATTTTAAATGTTATGTTAATCATGGCTTGATGGTTAGGTTTTCTCATTTTAAAGATACATACAGAAAAAAATATAAATTAATAAATGAATGTCATATTATCATCATGTTAATTATAATCATTCATGATATTAATTACTTTATCAATACATAATCATTCATGATATTAATTACTTTATCACATATTTTATATAGCTAAAAAACAATAAAAAAAACAATAAAGATTGTAATCTGTGTAATAATATAAAATTTATTTTCAAAATTATTATTATTTAACATATATGTTTAGGTAAAACTGAAGCAGCTCAAGCTGGAAAAGCAGTTAAAGACGCAGGTCTGAAGTTTGATGTTGCTCATACATCATTGTTGACAAGAGCTCAAGAAACTTTGAAAGCTATTCTTAAAGAAATTGGTCAAGAAAGTATTCCCATTCAAAAAACATGGCGCTTAAACGAACGTCATTATGGTGGTTTGACTGGTATGAATAAAGCAGAAACTGCTGCTAAGTATGGTGAAGAACAAGTTCAAATATGGAGAAGATCCTTTGATGTACCACCTCCAGCTATGGAGCCAGATCACAAATATTATGATACAATAGTAAAGGATCCAAGATATGCAGATGGACCAAAACCAGAGGAATTTCCTAAATTTGAGTCTTTAAAATTGACAATTGAGAGGACATTACCATATTGGAATGATACTATTATTCCACAATTAAAAGAAGGAAAAAAGATCATCATAGCTGCCCATGGAAACAGTTTGCGTGGCATAGTCAAACACTTAGATCGTTAGTCCTTCTCTTTTCATAGTTTAGATCGTTAATCCTTCTCCTTTCATAATAAATTTTATTACATTAATAATTTTGTTTTTTTTTT
>CAJDYZ010011208.1:33133-48499 GCA_903986555.1 Heterotrigona itama
TGGTATTCCATTCATCTATGAGTTAGATGAAAACTTTAAACCTGTTGTATCTATGAAATTCTTAGGTGATGAAGAAACTGTAAAAGCTGCAATGGCTGCGGTTGCTGCTCAAGGAAAAGCTAAGTAAAATTCAAGATGTTAATTGCGATCTTTATTATATATGTACAAACATAAAGTACAGATTTCTAGTTTTGTTAAAAAATGATTTAAATTATTGAAAGACACTTAAATATATATTTCCAAAAATATTTACAACAGAAGAAAAATAGAAAAATAACAGAAGTTATTATACATTGTATTATTTTCAGTGATGTTACAAGTTCTACATATATGTTGTAATTTATTCGAACAAAAATATTTATTGAAAATCATAAAATATAAAATTATTAAAACATATTAAATGTAATTATTTTTCCTTGAGATTCCAGCTAATTAATATAAATATATGAATGTATAAAATAAAAATTAATTTTTAAATTTTAAATTTAAAATAAATGATAAATATAAAATAAATGATAAAATATAATAAAACGATATACATATAATAAAATCATAAAGACGTAAAAGCGCCACCTGTAACATAATAAATGGATGACAGTACATACTTAAGTTACGTGTTATGTGCAAATTTACTATCTCAAACATATTGAATAAATATATTGAATTCTTGATATTTTTCGTACCAAATGACGTAATTTTTATCTTTCACAAATATTAGTCGTCACTCTTTAATATAAGAAAACAAACAACAACTCTAACCTAAATGTTACAAGAAAGGCTGGTATTTATTTTCTAATATTGTTGCACTCAGAAAGCTTCATCATCTAGGGATGAATCGCGTCGATTTGAAAGTGGTTTTACTGGGTAACGCAGCTGTAGGAAAAACAAGTCTCGTAGAACGTTTCGTAAATGAAAGGTTTAATGAAAGTCTGTCTTATCAAAACGTAAGTGCATACGCAACAGAGTTTATTATTATTTATTAATTTGTTTTATTGATATTTGCACAATACAATAGTTCGATTTTTTTTATATTTCTTTTATCATTTAATATGATATATAAAACAAATAAAAAGTTTTGTTATGTATCGAATTTCTCTATAAAATTACAGAAACCTGTTACTTATATTGTTTTGTCAATTGTATAATTCAGATTGGGGTGATTAGGGATAATACTGATTTAGGCTGTCTTATTTCTCTTAGTCCGCGAAGTGGAAGGAATATTGTAAAATAAAGTTATTAAGATTTACACTGAGAATCATCTAAGAGATGCATCATAAAACAAATTAACCCAGTTCCACTTTCCTTAGACTATAGGCGCTGCGTTTGCAGCTAAGCAAATGCAAGTCAATGGGAAAAGGCTTATCATGGGGATATGGGACACAGCAGGCAGTGAAAAGTAAATGATTTTAAAAAATAAAGAGTTTAAAAACATTAATAATCATAAATTATGTATTTTTAGATATGATGCCATGAGTAGGATATATTACCGTGGGGCAAAGGCTGCTATTATCTGTTATGATATCACAAAATCGAATACATTTCAAAGAGCAAAATTCTGGATAAGAGAGCTTAGAACAGTTGAAGAAGGATGTAAAATATACATTTGTGCAACGAAAAATGATATTTTAAAGCACGGTGCAGTTCCATCTCCTGATATAAATGTTGTAGAAACATATGCTGCTGGCATTCAAGCTAAATTTTTTACAACATCAAGTAAAACTGGAGAGAATGTTGGTAAGGATTAATATTATACATTCTTATTAATATTATGACATTCAATATTTATTAAGTTAATTTTATAGCTAAGTTGTTTAATGAAATTGCACAAGATTTTATGTCTGATCCAAATAATGTACAAAAAGTCGAAGAGGTAATTGATATAAGTAATGAGTCCAAAGGAACATATTGTTGTCAATAAATATAACAGTATCATTAAAAATTATCATATTTTTCTTGTCTGTTATATTTTATATTATTTTGTACAAGTGAATATCACAAATGTAAATTGATATGTAGCATGCTATAACGACATATTGTTATCTGTAAATGCAAAGAAAATTTTCACGTTTAAAGATTATTTTTAAATATATTTCATATTTTATATTTCTTTGTGCTCGTTATTTTTTCTTTGAAATGTGCATACCAACGTTTATTTAAATATATTATGGCATGAAAATATACTTTTTAATTTAATTATTTTAATTCAAATACAAAATTTATGAATTAGAGTATACCTTTCTATTAACAATAGTTATAACATAAATACAATTATTTTTTCATTTTGTACTTTTTTACGACATAAACAGAAGTCAATGTAACAAATCTTCATTTTTTCTAAAATCTGTAACCAAAATTTTTTTTAATTTTTTTATATTGTATTATCAATGAAAGATTAATATGAAATATTTTATTTAATAAAATTACTATCAATTTTAAATAAAATTACCTTCTGTCTGAATTTTTTTGTTATTTTAACCATATGATAATACCAGCTGACGAGATATTAGCCATGACTTATATTTATAAATTTATCTTTTGTGAAATTATGGTGAGAAAACTATAGTACAAATTTCTTTAACTTTTTCATAAACACCAAAAAATACGAATCCACTAATTGTGAAACCACCAACTCTTGGTACAAATCCTGCAAAAAGTCTAAAAATGTTTATTAATTATTGTTTGTGTAAGTTAAAAAAAATTGATAATGGAAAGGCACATTTGTTATATACCCTTTAAAACCATGATCATGGTAAACTTTATTTAACATCACGGATATTTTTATCTCATCTTTCCCTGCCGTCACATTTGACAGCATTATTCTAGTTTTTGCAACGTCTAAAGGTGTTGTAAGAGCCGCAGATATAGCAACTATAATAATAAAGATATTTAATATAATGTTTATACATATTGGTGATTTAATAAAGTCTTATTTTTTCTTTTTACCTGACACCGATCCGCAGATAGCGCTCTCTACGGACGTGCATTCACGTTTTACGTTTTTTTTCCAATAAAGTTTAAAATACTCCCAGAGTGGCATCTGTATTAAACCGAACGGCAAATCTCTTATAACAGTACTTCCGTAGCCACGATATAAAGCACTCAATGGTAATTTATGGGCATCACTTAAAAGCGCCTGTCTTCTTTGTTTCACTACTTCTACTGGGACTCGAATAAGACATGCAACCTATTAGTAACAACTCAACATTTTTAAATAATACAAAGTAGTTGTTAATTGTACATTTAAAAATAGAAAGGAGAGAAAAGAATTGTTTATATAGTATGGTTGTTACAGTTAATCCAAAAATATATAAAAGAAAAAAATACACATGTAATAGCATGGCTGTAAGATTATTAAATTATTGAACAAATGTATTTTGATCTAATTCTCGGATATAATGCAAATGAAATTTACTTGTATCTAACTAATTAATTGGAATCTAACTGTATGTACATACATATACACTGTATATCTTACTATATAAAAAAGATATATATTGTATAGAGGTTTACATACATATATAATAAAACCTCTATGATAAAAGATATAGAATAAAATGAAAAAGAATGGTCATGGAATATATCAATGATTTTTCTACTAGTCAACTAATTTCATCTTAATAAATGATTAAAACGAAAATTGATTAAAGCGAGACTGCATACCGGAAGTGTACTATACGATGCAAGAATAATAGTTATGTTTCGAACTAATGCTAAGGTGTAAAAGTATATATACTGATTATTATTATTGTTGTTCTTATTTACACAAATAACTATTAACAAAATATAAATTACCATTTCTCCCAATGATGCAGCAGTCATATGTATAAATGCATGATATTGTTCAGGTATTTGAGGTTGAAACATTACTTTTATGCTTTCATAACTTATAAAAAATAGGGAAGCTGCAAAAAAATATTTCTATCAGTGTAATGTTATTTTTATTTTTAAAATGTGTGTTTACCCGATGGTGCAGATCCTATCATTACAGGGCCCAAACCCTTGTATAATTGTTTAAAACCGCCAGATTTAAAAAAACCATGTTGACTTTGTAATCGTGTTTTAAGCGTATCCAAAGGGTATGATATGAAATCGCACGTAGTTCCCGCAAAGGCACCTGACTGTTGTGAAATAAATATTATTTTTCTTAAAAATATATGCAATAAATATTTGTTTAAAAAATTGGTTATCTCAATAAATTGTATCAAAAATAAATACAATTTTTATTTACAAAAATATCTATTAGTTACTGAGTGTAATAATAATAATAATTTCTAAGTTATAATATTTATTTCTTTGTTATAAATATTTATAAGTTTTTAAATAATGAATAAAATATATAATTATAAATTATTTTTAATTTTTTAATATATTTATATATTATATATTTTTAATATATTTAATATATTATTTTTAAATAAATAAATGACAAAAATCAGTGAAAAAGATTGAAAGAATAATTAATATATAATGATTATAGATAAAGTTTTATTATTACTATTAAAGTATTAAATATTGCATCAGAATGTGACGAATTTCCACATAGTATTGATAATCGAGACATGCATGCTTGATTATTCATTAATTATATAGAAGTTTACTTACAATTAATGAAGTAATGAAAACATTTCTCGTGACTGCAGTGGTTGCTGAATTATTTTCTTGTAACATTTTAAATTTTTTTTCTACAGTATTAACATTGTCAAGCAGAGATGGTAAAATTTTGAAAATAATTAGGAACTAAATGAAACATTTGATTTAACAGATAAATAAGAAAATCATCGTTTCTGTGATAATTTAATCATTGTAAAATGTCAATGTTAGAATGAAGGAGAACAATCAGAGATAATATCTATTTTAGACTTTTATCATTTTGTGTATGTTGAAATGAAGTAATGGTATGAAATAGAAAAAAATACACGAAAATTATCATATAACGACATCACTTCACAAATTAATTATCATTTACTTCCGCAACATTTTAATTCTATCGTGGTAGTCTGCTAGATAAGACCTAACCTTATCTCATATATGCCAAGATTCTATTGTTAAAGTTAGGAAAAAGCTTTTGTTTTGGAAACAGTTTTCCACTAGGAAGAAATAGACGAAGATGCTTGACAAAAAATTACTAGATACAATATATGTATATATATATAGAAAATTGATGTAATTACGTCATGAAATCCGTTTCATGCAGTATGAGGAAATTCTTGGCTTTTATATTTGCTATGTTCCGATTAGTCAGGATTGCGAATAAAATTACTGAAAAATGATCGACTTGATGTTTTAGGTACTGTTAAAGTGTTCACATAACCTTGAATTTCATTGATCATCTCTTTGGGCGGGAATCTCGAAACATTTATATCTTCATTTGATCTTTTATGAAAATGTCACAGAATATTTTGAAAAGCAGCTTGGAAAATGCTTCGTTCAATATTATATTTCAGGTATATACACCAATACAACAGTTACATTAAAACTTGTATATTTCATAGCAAGAAATATCGTTCTCTGCTATGTGAGGAAACTTACATCATATTTATAAATATCAAATGTACTGCTATTATTGATAATTGTATCTATATATATTTAAAAAACTTTGATTATTTCTATTAATATTTGATAATTTCTAACATGTCAAAAAATAATTCATCCTAATCAATAATTTCTAATATATCATATATCACAAAAATTAAGATTTATTGTGTAAAAAATAATTACAATAATAACTTTTTTCTAGATATTATGCAGAGGAGTCACTTTCGTTTTAAATGCCTTTGTTGTTCGGCATGTAGGTCAAGCTGTTTTAGGAGTCATAAATGTGAGACTATTATTATTGGAATCAATGATTTTGTTTCTATCTCGTGAGCCATTTATGAAAGCGTGTTTAACTAACACTGCAGAACACAATTGGGCTCAAGTTGTAAATTTATTATGGATGACGTTAGTTTTTGAAATTAATTACAGTATAATTGAAATTTATATAAATATATATAAAAATATACATAAATATATACATAGTAGATATTTCTTCCAGGGTTCCTATATGTTTTCTAATGTCTCTAATGTTTGGATATATTTGGCTTTCTGTTTTATCAGCATCTGAAGAGTTACCATCATATTATACATTTGCAGTTTGGGCAGTTGCTTTGTCTTGTATTATTGAATTATCATCTTTGATTGTTCAACTGGTTGCTAGTGCATTTTTATTTGTTAGATTGAAAGTAAGATTTTGAATTAAAAATATTGTGAGAAATTATATATTTATGATTAATTATTGAATATTTTCAGATTATACTTGATACTATCATGATTGCTATTCGCACTATAACATTTGTTCCATTGATACTACATAATCCAGAGAATGCATTGTTAGCATTTGGTGTAGCTCAACTAGTTGCAGCAATATTTTATACTACTAGTCATTATTTATACTTTCATTATTATATTAAGAAACTTAACAAGTGTAAGCTGAAAAGGCGAATGTCATTGAAAGATAGTAGTGACGAATATGTTGTGAAGGAATTTCCATTTAAAACAATAAAGGATTTTTTGCCTGGACAATTGGCAAATAAAGTATGTATTAAAACAAATCTACAGACTGTTATGTATTCAGACTGTTATATTTTAGGAATCATATTTAGATAAAAAGTTGACTGTTCTTATATGGAGCTTCTTTAGACAAGGAATTCTAAAACAAGTTTTAACAGAAGGAGAAAGACTAATTATGACAGTAATCCCTGTATTAACATTTACTGAACAGGTATTTGATAAATGATAGATATTCAATTCATTGAATTTATTCTTTTCTATTTGATTGTATTTTCATATGTTTAAAGGGAACATACGAAATTATAAATAATTTAGGTTCTTTAGCGGCAAGATTTATTTTCCGTCCAATAGAAGAAAGTGGGTATTTTTATTTTACCCAAATGGTAAAACGAGACAAATCAATTAATGACCAAAATCCTGTAAGTATTAAATAAAAGCTTGTCATGAATTTAATTATACAAATTATTAAAACAAAATCTCTTTTAGGTGAAAATACAAGAAAGTGTAAATGTGCTTACACATTTATGTTCAGCTGTAATGTCAATTGGTTTAGTTGTTTTAGTATTTGGACAATCATATTCAAGCACACTTTTATGGTTGTATGGTGGTGCTAAATTAACTTCACATTTGCCAGTACTCTTAATGCGAGCACATTGTTTAGCTATACTTCTTTTGGGAATAAATGGAGTAACAGAATGTTACACTAATGCAACGGCTGATAGTGTGACTATAAACAAAAGCAATTTGATTATGATTTACGAATCGATTGCTTTTCTATGCGCATCCTATTTATTTGCTATTTGGTTTGGACCAGTTGGTTTCATTCTTGGAAATTGTGTAAACATGAGTTTAAGAATTGTCCACTCTACTATATTTATCAATAAAAGATACAAAGATACAATGTACCGTCCATTACGTGGATTAGTGCCAAAGCCTATGTTTTCTGCTTCTCTTTTCATAGCAGCATTGACCACTAATATCTCTCATGTAATGGAGTAATATTTTTCATTTTTCCATGTATTAAGATAATGTAGCATTACAGTTTGAAATTTTTATGTTTCAGGCTTACTTTTTCCCAGATGAAAAAGTATTGCACTTAATTATTGGAGTCATAATGTTTATGATAGTACTTGTATCTTGGATATATGAGCATCATGATCTAATTAGACTTGGTACAAATAAATGGTATGAAAGAAGAAATAAACAAAAAAAAAGTGACTGACCTTAGATATGTTTCTAATGGTGGTTTATTGATATTCACTTGTAAATTATCTACAAAGGTGCTATAACGAACTCTTGTAAAATTTCATGATCATGTATTTTCTATACTGTTGTGATCAAAATCAAGTACAAGTTTTCCTATCTCAATGAAGAAAGAATATAAAAAAATTATTTATTTCAAGTTTATATAATTAACAAAATTAGTTAATTATTTTACATATAATTAGTAGTATTCATTTAAGTAAGTAACAAAATTATTTTACATAGAAATATCCTTATAAATGGCACCTACTACTGCACCTTGACGTTGTATAAGGCATTTCCTAAAAATAATTTATAATCTTTTTAATATTAATTTAATGCAAGTTTAAAGACATGTTGAGTTTCAGAGTTGTTTAATAAATTTGCTGATTAACAATTTTGTATGTTGATCTAATTTCAACAAAAGTAACAACAAAATAAATTTGTTAAATATTACCTGCTATCATTTTGAAGAGAAATGACCGGTGGTGGTGATTTAGGCTCCAATTTTGCAACTTGATCTGCAATAGCTGCAATTATTCCTGCACTGTCGGTAGATGCATTTCCTTTAGCTGAAAATATTTTTTTTTATCTTTATCTTTCTGGGCAATATCAAGCATTAAATGTAAAAATAATTTTAAAAAGTACCTCCTAAGCATAGTCCAGCATGGTCAGCCAAAATACAACCAATAATACCTTCTGTATTATTTCTATAAAAAAAAAAATATCAAATTAAGTAATTTTTTTAATTCTTACATTTCACATGTACTTTGAAATGAATTTTCCAAACCTGTTGCTTTGTGTCAACGGAAACAGAAATTAACAGAATGTCTCATATTTAGACTAATTTTAATGCATATTATAAAAAATTTGAAAGTACAAAATTACGTAAGATGCATACAATGTGGAAAAATATGTAAAATATCGTGTTTTCTCTGATATTTGGTACGTAAAATGATTTTCTGAAAAACCCAGGTTCTGTTTTTCATATAATTATAGTCTCGAAAATATGAATTTGTATAAAAATCTATAGTCTATTCATATCGAACGTCTGAATTATAAAAATTTGAGGGTTAAATTCAGTTGTATAACTATTGTATTTTTTGAGCAATGGAATAAACTTGTGTAAATGTTAAATGAAGATCTTACGTTTTAGAAAAAATTCACATTGACAGCACCAATTTAAATACAGACAAAATACTTTTTTCGTACATGAAAAAGATAGTTGTAATAAGCTTACATATCATCCAACGTTTTTTCTAAATTTTTTTCCATTTTGAAGCTCCAACCTGCATTACACAACGTACTTTGTAAGGATTAATTGCATTAATTATTGCATATTTATTAAAAAAATTCAATTTGACGTTTATCGTCTCGTGGTTTTATGTACATTCGTGAATTGTGATACTTGTAGCAACAAGTTTTGTCAAACCATTCGATATATCGCAATTGCTGCACATTCTCTATCGATTATCGTTTCTATATGGTGTCACGAAAAAAAGTATTCGTCGTTTATATATTTACTATTAAGTTTACATCGAAAATGAAATTTTACGATACAACGAGTTTATTAAGTGAAACAGCAACATATAAAAATTCTATTAACTTAATATCTCGTTTCGTTACAATTACGAAAAAATGCTATTCATTGAATGTAAATCACACTCGTCTACGAGTGAATAGATAATTTCATATTTACATGAAGTGACATCATATAATTTTCTGATTTTATCAAATAAAAATGATAAATGAATTTTACCATTTTTACCATTTCTGTCATTTTCTGATATTTAATTTGATATAATTGTTATCTTATTCTTTTTAATATGATATTAAAATACAAACAACTTTTTTTTATAGAAGGAAAGTTTTTGCGATGTGGATCGTCACCCAGTATAGATAATATCGCATCGTAAGCAAACTGGACGACGTGACTGGTACAGTGACAATCATGGCTGGTAAGTATGAGGGTCTATTTTGTCTACTCTCGTTTATTTTCAAGATAGAATTATCGAAACTCGAAATAAAATAAGAAACATGCACTATAACTTACTGTTTCAATTTCGTTTCTTTTTTATTTTACAAAAGTAAAACGTAAGGCGCTTAATTTGTTCTAACGTAAAATTTACGTGATATTATGCACCTAGTGGCCTAATTTAAGAATTTACCGGAGAAGATTATCGTTTTTAAATTCCTATTTTTTTCATATCATTTCCCCGTGACAACGCAGAGCAATCTCGAATCAGACGTTATTTCTATATGCAAATTAAAAAAAAATTCGATTTACGTCAGAGGTACAATGTGCCACTGCTTATAATACTATTATGACACCTGTTACATTTGACAATTACATGTAATATCTTTTACCCATTTGCTTGTTCAAAATGCCATGACAATTGAAGAAATTTGAAATAGTTTTCTTGACAGTTTTTAATCAATGCAGCACAATTTCCACAAATAAGTTAGATTAAGCGATCTATAATTAAGCGCCTAATTAAAACAATTGTTATGAACGAAAAATTAATTATTTGAAAGAAGTTTGGTGTGTATATGATATGGAATATTTTGTAGGAAATACAATGTATTTGTTTCATAATTTATATTTCAGTATTTATAATATAAAATTATATTGTCACGTTATTATTATATTATCATATCTTATTATTTCCTGTTTTAGCAAATATACAATTTTTACATTTAATACATTTTTAATGTGAGCGATTATTTTTAGAACAAAATCCATACAACCATTTAATGAAGTCCATTAAAATCGGACTTAAGGACTATAAATATTTTGATATTACAAATATTGGAAAAAAATATGGTATGTATCATTAAACAAATGTTACATTTAATCTTAGAGAATTGTAATTTTTAACATGAATTAATATTTGTAGACAGACTACCTTTCTCGATCAGAGTGCTTTTGGAAAGTACAGTTAGGAGTTGCGATAGTTTCCAAGTTAAAAAATCTGATGTTGAAAAGATCTCAGATTGGGAAGACAGTCAAGCTATTGAGGGTGGAGTGGAGGTAGCTTTTAAACCAGCTAGGGTAATATTACAGGTAAGTTTTTTTTTTGTCAAAAAGAACAATTTTCGCAAGTTCACTATTTTGTTGAATGTTTTATCATAAATAGGATTTCACTGGAGTACCAGCAGTTGTGGATTTCGCAGCTATGAGAGATGTTGTAAAAAGACTAGGATCCGATCCAGACAAAATAAATCCTATTTGCCCTTCAGATCTTGTTATTGATCACTCAATACAAGTTGACTTTAACAGAAGGTAAATTGAGTTATTTTTCTGTTTGATCAAATGCATCTAATTTAGTCGAAAAGTAAAATGGTGGAGTACTTATCAAATCAAAAAGATAATTCTGTAACGCGATTATATAAGACCAGCTCTAAATCTATTTTTGTTTTCCTTAGAATCAAAATGAACGATAACGTACGAATATTTAAAACAGCGATAATAGTTCCACATCGAGTAATAGATAACTTAGTCTTGATAAGAACATGATCTTCTTCCAGCAAAGATGCCTTAAAAAAGAATGAAGAAGTGGAATTTGAAAGAAACAAGGAACGATTCATGTTTTTAAAATGGGGCGCCAAAGCGTTTCAAAATATGTTGATTGTACCTCCAGGAAGTGGAATAATACATCAAGTAAATTTAGAATATCTAGCCAGAGTTGTATTTGACACGAATGGCTTGCTGTACCCTGATAGCGTAGTTGGAACAGATTCCCACACAACTATGATCAATGGTCTTGGTGTACTTGGTTGGGGTGTTGGAGGAATCGAAGCAGAGGCTGTTATGTTAGGCCAGGCAATGTCGATGTTAGTACCAAAAGTAGTAGGATATAGATTAGATGGAGTCTTGAGTCAATATGCGACTTCAACAGATCTTGTTCTTACAATTACTAAGGTAAAAGAAAACTAACGTGTTTAAAGGAATATTTGTAAATTCAGTTACAGAAGACTATTATATTTGTTTAATTACTTGTAGCACCTTCGTCAAGTTGGAGTTGTTGGAAAGTTCGTAGAATTCTTTGGTTCAGGAGTTTCTCAATTGAGCATTGCAGATCGCGCAACAATATCGAACATGTGTCCAGAATATGGTGCAACAGTTGGATTCTTTCCCGTTGATCAGCAGAGTTTAGCATATTTAAAGCAAACAGGTATACAAACTGTAAAAGAAAAAATCAAAAACTTGGCAAAATAACACTTCCATATAATACGATTTTATCTATGAAATTTTTTTTATAGGACGATCAGATGAACATATTAATATAATAGAGAAGTATCTTACTGCTGTACGTATGTTAAGAAACTATGACGACGAAAGTCAAGATCCTGTCTTCTCAGAAATAGTCACTTTAGATTTAGGAACTATTGTATCTAGCGTTAGTGGTCCAAAAAGGCCTCACGATCGAGTGTCCATCGTAGATATGAAGGCGGATTTCAGGAAGTGCCTTACTAATAAGGTAAGAGCTTCTTCAAGCTATTCTTAATGTACAATGTGTCTCGTGTCAATCTATTAACATTCATTGTGCAGAGCATTTGATCATGAAGTAACATGCAATAATGATGATCAGTCAGCACTCGTATGGGACAAACGTAACCCAGTGACGACCGATTACTACCGTCAAACAGGATCACGTTCATCCCATGCTGTACTTTCAATGATTAATGCGCTCTGTGTGCTTATTAAGATTTCTTCAGTGAAGATGAAGAAGGATGAAAGAATTTCAGACAACTACTGCTGTGATATGAATCTCTTACGGCGACACATCACAGCAAGAGTTCCTCCGGATTCTTTCATCTAGAAAAAAGATTTTGAAATATTCGAAGATATGATTACCTTTTCTTATGTTTGTCACAGTTGCCAGTTACATTTCCCGAGGATATGTCTCGTAGGATATTTTGCTTTACTGATCTAGCTTTATGGTTCTTTTAATTCGTCATACAGTTAGATCACCAAAGAAAAATAAACAAGACGGAAATGTTGAAACGTTGAAATTTGAATACATTTGTCGATAATTAATCTCGATATTGGAGACGTATTAAGGATGCGAATGTCGGTATTAGTGACGAGTATTTCGATCTAGTCACGATTTCTTTACAACGTAGCACTAGATGAATACTTCGTCCCCAACAACGAGAGTGTACGTTTCAGAAATATTTCTTGGTAACCGTTGAATATCGGAGACAGACATTGGATAAATTCCACCCGGTGAGGTTCCTTTTCCAGCCACACCGGACGAGATTTCATCCGACAACAGCCTCCACTATTATTCGTCAAGCATATAGAATGCTTTTTATAATTTCTTCGGTTGATTATTATATGACGAGAGATGAACACGAGTGAAATACCGGTAAAAATTAAAGATTGAAATATTAACGACAAATCACTAATAGATCAAGAACAATTCATCGTAAAAAAGAAGCAGTAACGATTTTAATTTTCACAGTAATATCTGTTTTACTGAAAATTAACTTTTTGGTATGTTTGAAAGTTGAAATCACTGTCTAATTTAAATTACGATGACTGCCCGCACTTGTACTGTACACTAATGACCTTTTCTGCTTGAATCGCGCTTATATATCCTCTAAAGGTATCCCCTCTCCTGTCTTCCTTCATCAAGCAACGATGACCATCCGCACAAACCTGGTGAACATTTCATGGACTTTTCCTACACCTCCCTTGACAAGTCAGGTAGACGAAGATTTTTCCATTAGCTCACTGTGCACACAACCTTCAGCTAGGATAAAATCTCATTGTTTTCAGGTATAGCCTCGAAACATCTGTTAAAACAAATTTACGACGACAAATCCTTGTAAAATGCAAGGCTTACTGAACAATTTCGTTTGCACTAGGATTCAATTTTGAATTATATTTGTATATTTCAAGAAGATTAAGTTACACAAAACAACCGACCAATCTTTATTTTTGAATAGAGCTATAAATCAATTCCAGCGATGATATATGAGCCTTTGAAAATGAACTGAAAAGAATTTCTTAAATTTGTGAATTTGAACTAACTGAATATGAATTGTGCATTTAGAAACATATTTTTTTTTCTTTTTTTCTTTCATTTTCCTTTGCCTGTGTGTCTATTTTGTACGTGCAAAGTATTTTTATATTTTTTTTTCAGCAAGTGTAAAAATTAAAGTGTAGAATAATAGTGATCAATTTCGATACAATTATCGACAATCCTGGAGTTTGTTGAATAGATAAGGATATCTATACTAAGCCTGGAATTAAGTTAAAGCAATGAGCCTTCTTGGCAAACTCATTGAACACATTTGCTACTTAGTTACTCATTTATAGATTGTTGTTTAGCATAAGTTGAATATAAATATACTTGAACTAATATTAATTGGATCATCATTGCTCAATAAGTAGAAAAATTTGATAAATTGTTAATAAGACAAACTTTTCAAAATATTATTATATTATTTTTTTCTAAATAGAGTAATATCTAGTGTTGCTAGTTTCAGAATGAGTCATGCCCATCTATATTTATGATAATCAATTGTATTGTATATTTGTTAATTATTGCAAGTATTAATGGTTTAGGAGCGACCATCAAGTTATAAATATTGGTTAAAAGCGATAACGATAATCGTGCGAACGTGATGAAGCCACATCGGACGCGCGTGATTTTAAAAACAAGGGACCGATCGATTTCTATTGAAAGATGTTCAACACTGGAATCGCATTACTATGTATGCTACCGCAGTAAGGAGGACATTTGCTGAAAACGCATCCACGTGAATCATAGAGAGCTGACTGTTCCCCTGTGTCATGAAATTCAACGTCCTTTTATCGTCAATTTTTCGGCTCAGCCTTGATGAACGCAGCTGAAGAATCCATACTTCTTTCTCAATAAAATCCTATGAAACTACAAAAAATACTAATACTCAATTGATGACTCGATTATCACGAGTATCATCATTATCAGAAGTCCTGAAATTTCTTAAAGTTCTTTAGAGAAATCCAACTTACAAATGAAGTTGATGACTAATATTTACTTGAAAAGCAACAGCCGATTTATTTGAAGACATTATTGGACATTACATTCACAATCTGGATCAAGTAACATCACAGAATTTTCATTGAATTTAATCTTACATATATTATTCTCAGAAAAGAAGAATCATTTTAAATCTTTATAATTGAAGAGGTTGCAGAGAACGTTTTCATATGATTGGTGATAATGATAACAAATGCACGCGCAATAAAAACCACCAAATAAAAAGAAAATATTTTATACGTACCGATGATCGATCGATCTTGAATTTCGCGGTGAGCACGGGCAACTGTCTTCGATGAGGCTACGAACGACGTGCAACCTCGCTGAAATTGCTGATACAACATCCATTCATTTTGCAAAGCTCACGCATTTTGTTGCATACCATCGTCTTATGTACAGATATTCGCGGTATCTTATATTGCAAACGATTGGTCTTATTCTCTCTGCTGAAATTATTTCTGTGAATTTGCCTTTCGTTCACGTGCACAAGAATTGAAAGGTTTCCAAAAGAAGGCAATTCCAATATTTAAATTGTATTTGA
>CAJDYZ010011210.1:21962-33864 GCA_903986555.1 Heterotrigona itama
AGGGGAGGTGAAGGGGAAGCAGGTGAGGTGAGAGGGAGAGAGAAGAACGAGTTGCTTTACGCGCGTCTATCCGGGGGGGATGAAAGTGACTGTTCGAGTTTTGACGAACGTCGAGATGCGGAGGAGAGGAAAAAGGGGCGGGGAGGGGCTTGCGGCCGCTGTAACCTCATCTTTCATGAATAGCTTGTATTTCTGCTCAGTGCAAAATAAACGTACGTTCCTGTTGAAAAAAATGACAAAAAAATACAAAACACGACCACTTGTCTCGTATTCTTCATCCGACCCCAACAGCGTCTCGCGTGCCAGTCCGAGTGGCTGCGGTTTCGGCAGCAGCTACCGAATTCTCACACGAGATCCAACCTCCAGGTGAGTATACCCGTAGCAGGCACGTAAAACGTGTAAAACTTCCAGCAGTCAAAGGAGAATATACTTCACGGAGATCGTTGAGAAATTCACGAAGTAACAAGGGACGAAGTTTCAAAGTGCTCAACGTCTCTTTTACGGGCGATCTCGGTACTTAGACTTACCTCCGTGAAATCTTACGGCCAGCTTCGTTCCTGTCAGACGTCTCGTTTGTTCATATCATGAATAAACTCGAAGCCGCGGCTCGTCTTTGTCTCAACTTTTCTCTCGATGTCGGGCCAAAACTTAATATCTAGTAATCGCAGCAGATAACGCTACGAAAGAAAGAAGAAGATGGTTCCTGCATTGAATACAAGATTTTACAACGCAACGTGAAAACGCAATAAACGACGCGTTACCATCCCCTGGTCGTATATAATCAGACACGTGATATTTTCGGTACGCGTGCATCCAGTGTATAGACCCCGTATACACACCCCTGTAATATTCATAGCCAATGCAAATAAACTCTTTGACGCGAGTCCCGAAGAAGGGACAAAGGACAACGATCAACACGTCGCACAGGTTGTACGATTTTACTGCGTACGTTCATCTCTGTAACTATAATCATCGCCGATGGTCGCCGTCGGGAAGAGGATCCACGACGTTTTGTCATCATAAAACGTTTTATGGGGAATTATAATGTGCTCGTTTCCCTACGGGCTTTCCAGCCGGTGTCCAGATACGGAGCCATTCTCAACTCGAGATATAAAGAGGGCGTTTGCCGCGCTTTTCATCCGATCGGCCCATAAACGACCTTTTACTATCTCCACGCGTCCTTGCCCTCTTGTTTCTTCTTTCTCTCTGTCTGCTCCTCGTTGGCCATCTTTCTCGGTTGGACCTGTTCCATGGCGCTGCTGCTCGGAGAGAACACGGATCGGCTGGCAGCGTATCATGATCGTCGCGTCGTTTCAACGACCACCGCGAAGGAACCACGCCGCTTGGCGTTCTCTCCGCGCGTACGTTGTTTTTTTTCTCCGTGATTTAATTAATACCGAGTTTAATCGTCCCTTCGCGATATTAATTTCCTTTCATTGTTTCGTCGTAACGCAGTAAGGAACGTTCCAAATTTCATTTTATGATTAAATTCTTTACGTCCTTACTCTGTATTAACATTGTGTATTAAGCTGGATTTTGCGGCGTTAGTATCTCCAAGTACCGTCGAACTGCAACGTTGAAAATTATGCACAACATACACAACAGTATCGCAATCGACGAAGGAGCGCCTCTGTTGAGGCAAACCACTTCGCCCACTCACGCGTTGGCTTGGATTCGATTCACAGATTTTGTTCGAGCTAAACGGACCGACGAACGAAGAAAGTACAAAGAACACACATGATCCTCTACACGTCACAAATCGTACACGGGTCATCGGCGTTATTTATACGCGAGGGAGTCGCCAATTAAGCAATTACGCGTCGCTTAATCGCTTCCGCCCTAATAACTTGCTATTCACGTGGGATCCAGAAAAGTGTTTCCAACTGTTGTGCTTCTCGGCACGGAGAACCCTCGCGCGCAACTTTCGCATTTGACCATCCAAAGAGCAGTTCTTGAATTTCCGCGAGCCGAAATTCAGTTTTTCCTTCGCTCCAGGCGTGGGAACTTCCCTGGACAACGATACACAGCCGTCTGACGAGGGACAAAGGGCAGCGGGAAATTTGGGAAAGCGAAAACCGGCCGCTTTGTAACGAAAATCCAATATAATCGTAAAACGTTCTCGGCTGGAACATTCACAATTATTCTTAATCAACGCGAAACTTCTCCCTCCTTCTCTCTCTGTTCTCGTTAGAAATTCATTTTAAATATTCCAAAAGTATTCGAAATTTGATCACAACTGGTGAAATAAAGTCTCGCGTTGTTTAGATTTCATGTCGAATAGTGCCATAGCATTTGGTTAATGTACAATGCACTCGATTGGTTTCGATTATAGCGCCATATCGTCGTCGATCATATTGAAGCTTCCTCTTCTAATTACTTTCTTTTCAATTAAACCTAAAACACATAAATAGGCAATTCTACTGTCTCTGCTTTCATTGAGTTGCTTGGAATTTTTCACAGTTACATCAAGAGTTACGCAGTTGCACTAATTCAACACGGTTTTTTAAATAGCCCGTGGCTTAAAACTGATTGCTTCGGAGCCATAAAAAAAAAAATGTCGCTAAAACGCTGTGTGACCTCCGAAATATCTAACCGAGAGCAAAGGTGGTGAACGTCATTGTTCTTTCGATAGATGGGCGGGGGGAGAGAAGACCGTAAAACATGGGTATCCAATTAATCTGTCTGGAGCACGAAAGAGTTGCGATCGCGGTTAATGTCCGGATCGTCCGAAAATTTTCGGCCGGTGAATACGCGGCACGGAACCGGACGCGGCCAGCGAGCTGTAAGAAAAATATAGCCGCCAGACTTGGCAAAGAGGTAAAACCTTTAAACGTTTTCCTTCCTTGGAAAAAGAGGGGGAGAAAGAAGAGCGGCTTGCGTCTAGCGAGCCGGATTCGCTTAATCCGAGCTACTCCAGACCAATCCGGATACCCTGAAACTAAAGAACTACCGCTCGAGAGGATACGACGAATGACTGAGAATTGGCTAACGGGATAACCGGGAAGGGATTGCTTTCTATCGCTGGGTTTCAAACGGGTTTTCGCGATTTTCAATGCCGCTGGCTGCACATTCCGTCGAAAGTGCTCTCGGTGTAATTATTTTAACAATTCATTGATACGTTACGAAGCACTCGGACGTTTTCTAAAACGATTTATGTTGCGTGAAAATGAAAATGAAAATGAAAATGGCCCCGTGATTTTAGTAAGTGATTACTTGATATTCAAAGGGATGTATGCCTTCTGTAACGAAAAGAAGCGAAGAATTAGTTTTAATATATCATCTTGATTGATTGATTTATCCAAAAAGTATATTAACATTCTTTAACACGAATATTGCAGACAAACACCAACGCGAACGTTTAAAGTTAAATGCGAATACGTAGAATAAAGCTCCGACCGTCTTTAAGTAGAAAAGGACAGCGTCTGGTCAGACACTTGCAATCTTTTCTCTGAAAATCAGCTTCCTTCCTCTTAATAGTTCATGCAAAGCGATAAATGCCAATTGATGAAATGGGAAACAAGAATAAAACGGCGGAATCGATAATTTGCCGTATCAGACGTGTGCGTTTTCCGAAAGAGTGGACGCAGACTCGGGACACTTGTCGAAGCATGGAGTGGCGCATTCGGCTCGCACTGTTCTCTGAACGACAAAGACGAGTGGGCAGCGAAAGAGAGAGAGAGAGAGAGACAGAGAGAGACGAGGACGAGGAAGATCCGAATGGGATGCCACAAACTCGCAGACGACCGAATCGCCGAGAACCGTTCTCGAGTCCTCGGCCTGGCAGAATGAAATCGCAGAGACCCATCCTTTCGAGCGACCCTTCCACCCTTCCACCCTTCCACCAAGTCACTGCTCTCTCAAGTGTCTCGATGGAATTTAATTCTGTCCGGGACCCAAGACTCACCTAGTATGCAGTTATTTGATACCCGATATTTTCTTTTCCCGCCCTGAGCGAGTTTCGATCCTTGAATTACGAGCCCCCGGGATTTCTTTGTCGATCCGTACGCATTCGATCCCCTCTTCCGCCCGCTCGCCAGCTCGATGAGACCAGCAAAGGAATTCGAATGAGAAATAAATGGGAGCGGCGTGTTTCCGTACCCGAAAATCGCTCGACTCGATTCTCACGATCTTCTCCGCTATCCGATACGCTTTCAACAGCAGATTAAATTTAACGTGAACGGTAAGTATGCATATGGACGTACAAGTTGGATCGATCGTACGTCGAGTGGCTCGTGCTTTCACGCAATTGGAATTTCATCGATCAACTTGCCGATTCTTGTCTCAAAGTCCTTCAAGCGTCTTATTCCTGGGTCTCGCGGCCGTTGAAAATTTTGAATAGCTGCAACTTAAATAGCACAAGTGAGACGAAATAACCGGATCGAACGAGCAACGAATCCAACGAGCTGTCGCGGTTTGTAAGTGGCGCGAGGCGGAGAATTTTCCAATTGCGTTTGCAGCCGCGTCTAAAGGGGCTGAGAAAGATCGGCGACGGGAGGATGGGACCGCCAAATTGTTAACCCAGTTACACGACGCAAAATACGGCTGGCGAAACTAATGGACCTCTTCCCCTTCGTCCGCAATCTTGTTGTTCGACCACCCATAATCTAATAGCGAGGGCTCTCGTGTTTCCGCCCCTCGTTGTCGGCTCCGGGGCTCGTATTTTATCTCGAACGCCGTGTCCACTTATTCCTAACAATTGTTCGCTGCTCGCGCTCGTTTCTTCCCGCTCTGCGGTCTCGCCGCCCGGATATACACTATACCATGTGTGCATTTTCGTTTCTTCGCTCGTCGGGCTCGCGGCGAACATTCACGGACACGCGTAGATTGGCTCGGCGTACAAATGAGAGTTTCCAACTGGTTTCGCAAAAATACCGGTCGCCAGACAACGTGGGATTAAATAGCAGTCGCCGAGAGAATGGCAAATTACGTGGATTACACTGCGGTTGGACGTTTTTTTCTGCGCCGCGTGTTGTGCTTTTTGTCGTCTAAAATTTTGCGGCGCGAGTGCTAAGGAGAATGATGCCGCGCGTAGTCAGCCACACGTGACGCCTGAACACCGCTACACTCCGGACTTGTTGGCTTGACGCGCAGCAGTCGATTCGTAGTCATATTCCGAGTGTTGAAGATAACTTAACGATCTCTCGCATAAATGTTTGAAGAAACGTAAATCTTCGTAAATTTCTAAATAACTTCTGCTTCGAAAGAAGTGCTTGTATCAATTAATTCCTCGCTCAAATAGTGACTTTTAGCCACTTTTTTTTTTTTTTTTTTTTTTTTATTATTACAACGATCCAAAGTTTCACGGCTGAATAACAGAAATGTTGTTACAAATAATACGAGAAACTTGCACCGCAGCTTCGAGCCGCGCGAACACGCGTGTCTGTATCCCGAGTGTTCGCGCAGGTACAAAATCTCCGTGCGTGGAATAGTCACGTACCCGTGAATGTATAGGCGAGAGCATAGTATAGCCATCCTGCTCCGTCTTTCATCCTTTCCATACATCCCTTGATCATTCTAAAGGATGAGACATGCCGACTGGTGGTGTGGCCGGGTCCATCGCCCGTATTAACGCCCACTGCAAATAGAGTCGGCGCTGGAAGAGGTTGCAGCGTCTGTGCTGGCCGCGAATCACAATAGGGGCTGATCAGTCGCCGGCAACCGGGAACAGAACGAGATAGCGGGGCCACGGGGGTAGAATATGGTGCGAGAAGTTGCCAGGGTTCGATGTATCAAGCCGAAAGTTTGATAGCCCCGAAGGCTTTGCTAGCCAAGTTACTTCCATGGAACGTGACCCCGCTTCGGTATCCTCCGGTCCGTCGAAAACCGCGCTTCTCCCTCTCCGTTCACCCCCCCTCTCTCTCTCTCTCTCGTTCCTCACCCCTCTCTCGCGCCCGTTCGAGAACCATCCAACAACCTTCCCTTCGCTACGGGGTCTACGTGATCGACTCCGTTTCCTCCTCTCTTCCACAACCGTGGAATCACTTCGACGCGCACCGGGCACACGTACACAGTCGCACGTGCACACCAACACATCCAAAGCTCCAACCCTGAACGAAACGGCGTTTCGTTGTACCGGAAAATATTATCGCCATCCGTTTCACGATACGAAATCCGGTGTTACTGCACTCTTCTCCTCGGCCCGTCCTCGTTCGTGACTATTGGCTCGCTCCTCTCCGATGGATAATATCTGTTTTAAAATCCTCTGTTCCGCGACGATGCATGGATCACGGTAACGTAACAGCGAGGCAAAGTTTTTAGAGATGAGACGAAGGGTAGCTGTGCCGAGGAGAAAAATTCCACGATCCCTATGTAGTATCTCGTTCCGCAACGTCACGAAGCGTCCCTGAAGGAAACGTCCACCGTCTTTCCTTTAATATAATTGCCAACAAGAGTTCCTTGCCTATTCATAATGCAGCGCCGTGGCGGTCGAGTCGCATAAAATATCCAAAAAACTGTTCCTGTCGCCCGAGGACTGTGCACGTTGTTACTAGTCTTCGAGTTTACAGTCCTTGGTCGCTTTTCTCTATCCCAGAACGACTGTAATTTTCTTGTTGTATTTCCCTCCACCGTGGTCTTAATGTAACGTGTAATATAACGCTTTGTAAATCATGCATCGCGGAAACAACAAGATCGCGCTTCGATGTTGAAACAGATCTAGAGACAAGGGTAATTATCAGTTACGAAACTTCGGGAGGGAAAATTCAAATGATCGACTCGAACGACGATTCAAACGCGAAACATTTGTGGATGATACGGAAAGCAGGAGCAGAAGAGGGTGAACCGATAGGGAAGAACCCGGAGACGATGCAATTTTATGCAACTTGTACGAGCGTAGAATGCAATTCTGAATGTCGAATGTTCGTAGATCTGCAATTTAGTATGTCGTATAGAGTATCAGACAGACGTTACTCATTGTCAACGAATCGGTCAAAGACGTGGCAAATTTTCCTTTGATTGAGAACGTCTTTCATAATATCTGTTTTTAATTAGATATTAATCAGATATTGCGCATCTCTTGTAAAACAATTGTTCACTTACTACAATAATACAATATTAAAGTGCAGTAATATCTCGATTAATACTTGTGATACGTTCTCAGAAGACAAAGCGTTAATTAAGATTATCTTACGCGTAGCACATACAAACAGAGATAAAGAAGTATGCACAAGTGAGAATAAAGAAATTTTATTTCAGTTTTGAGTTACTTTTATATTAAATTATAATTATATTACTTAAATTAGATTGCCTTTATGTTATATATAGAACATATATATTACACGTACGTGTAAAAAGGAAGAAAATATAGAAAGAAAATATAAAAAAGAAGGAAGAAAATATAGAATATAGATATAAATATAAGAAAAAGGAATATAAGAAATATAAATATAAGAAAAAGGAATATAAGAAAAAAGGAATATAGAATATAGATATAAATATAAGAAAAAGGAAGAAGTATGTACATACAAAGACGGCATGGAACTTTGAACTTTGAACTTTTTAAATTTAGATTTCGGAAAAAAACCTCGAATTCAGCGTTAATTGATGTTGAATGAGATCTTGCTGTATTTAATTTCGAAGAATTGAAAATATCTTCTATCACAAAGTCGAGTCGTTTAAAGCTCTGGTTTAACATGTGTGATTCTGTGAAATTAGTAACTGCATATTCTTTAGTAATATCAAGTCACCCGAACTTCAAATGTCTTCTGTGTAACCCATTCGATTCAATCAGTTCCAATGCCAAAGACAGAGAAGGAGAAAATTACTTGGATGCGGAATGAAGGGTGGATAAGTCTAGTTTACATGATCTCGAAGCGATCTCTCTCCCGAGGATTTGATCAACTCCCAACTTTATTTAAATATGCATACGCTGTCACGGCAAATTGAATATTTCGTCGGCCATCTCGCCCTGGCTGCATAATAAACGAGGCCCCGTAGTCGTAAAACAAGCGATGCGACAGAAAACATCCGACACGAAATTTTGATGTTTCATTTTGATGATTCCCTTTCCCCTAAATAAACCGCTGGAAACTTGTTGTCCCGGAGACAGACGTCTCGGCAGCACGAAATTTCTAACCACCGACTAGTGATCTATTTCTATCGAATCTGCGCTTTGCGTTTTGTGCTTTTAACTTCACCTCGTTAGTTAATACCAAACTGCAAACACGTGTGCGCTATTGAAATAGGTATTTATTTTACTCGCGCAACATCGCAATTTACTACGACTCTCTATCTGGCCATTGTGCATATACGTTCGCGAATTGTTCCACTCGCGAACGCGCGAACGTAGAAAGCCACGATCTATAAATAACAGGTCTAATGAGTTAAGAACCCTCGAACAAAGCCGAGCAACAGAATTACATGGAATAATTGGTAGGAAAGCCGGGGCTAAATATCCTCATGGTCCCTTCTAAACTCCGAAATCTGATTTACGCCGGTTAAGCTCGGACGCGGCGGCAAACAAATTCGAGGCGAAGTCGAACCGCGAAAGTAATGGCGGAGAGCCAGGGGCGGTTAGGAAGATCGCGGCGACGGTGTTGGAGGCGGCTCGGAACGGAACGCGATTTAATGTCGGTGGAGGCGGTGCGGCGCGGCGCGGCGCGGCGTCGATCCATCACGACACCGATGTTCGTTATCCAAGACGTTGGGGCCACGGCGGAAGGTATGCTTACGGAAAGGCTGAGGGAATTGGAAGCGGACGGGGGACGCGGATCGGGAGCTTAGATTGGCTTTGCATAGTTTCGCGTGTCGGGAGTTGAGTTATAATTACCTTAGCGCCTGTAACAGGAGCGCCGGTATAGCGATGGCTAACGCGACTACAGGATAATAAATTAATGCGGCACGTCGCGTAAATGTAATACGAGCCTAACTATCTACTCCGCCTAAGAGCGTGTCGTTGTAAACGACGATCCCCCAGCTAAGGTGCAATCGCATCGGCAACGGCTACAATTTTCATCCGTCTTGCTTTCCGTGACTCTCGCTTCCTCGCTCGCTGATGTCTCGCCGTGAATTGCTGCTGATCGCTGGAAGCAATCGCTTGTTTTTCATCGACCCTCCGAATTCATCGTTCACAAGAAAAGTCTATACGCGTGTACGTAGTTGTATAGATATATAGAGAACAGATATATATAGAAAGATGTAGGTGCAACTACCATGAAACAATTTTTTGATTGTGTGAGAAGATTCATTTTTCATTACTTATCTTTTTGAAAAAAGAAAAGGAATGATACAACTTTAAGGGATACAAGCACGAAGAAGAAGGATTAAAAAGCAGTTCAATTGTTAATGGAGACAAGAACGCTACTACAAGTTTCTTTTAATTCTTCGTTGAACATCTCTCTATTAAAATATTTTGGTAAAATTCTTAATACTTAAATGAATTTCTTCATTAAAGAAAAATTGGAGTACGCTAGAAGTTAGAAATAGGAAGGTTAGAACTTCTATTTTTGAACAACGCACGACTGCTTGGATGGAATTTTTGATAAATATTTCGTAGCGTAACATTCGCAGCATCGAGAGTTTCTGCGAGATAAACACTTGGTATCAAAGGTAAAACGTTAAGAGGACGATTAATGATTTATGGTGCCTCAAGAAACGTTAGCTGGGAAGACAGAGACAGAGACAGAGACAGAGAGAGAGAGAGACTTCCTGACACGGCAAACCCTCATTATTCCCTCTCTATTTGACCCTTTAATCATTCAACTGCACACACCGTTTCAACGAGTCCCTTTCAAGCTCTCCTCCTCGCATCGTCAAGTACTTAAGAGCTTTTAATTAGAATCGTTGCACTGCTCCACTTTTTTCAGCGAGCAGTTACAAAACATTCCTGCCGCTGTTTGATTCTAGTCCCTCTTCGTATCACAGGGTTACAATACCAGGACTCGAATGTCTTTAGAAACGTCATCCCCCTTAATACACGATGTATCTATATCTTCGTACAAAAATTAAGTTCTCGAATGACTATTTAACATCGAACATTCACCGATTAGAAACAAAGTGCTGTGTGATTTTGTTCTTTTTTTGTTTAATTAAAGAGTTCCTCGAGTCAACTTGCTTTTCCACCTTTCCACGAAACGCGAGCGAAATCTAGCAATCCGTTATCTCTCGAAAAGCACATGGAATTAACTTAGGTTCAGAGTCAGAAACACCCGATTCTAGGCACGAGGTAGTATCTCGTGTTTCGAAGTATGCAAAAGGCCGGCACGGCGCGACGCGACGCGGCGTCCCTAAGCTCGCATGCAAATGCGCCCGCGGGAGCGTATAAATACACGCCGTGCGTGGAGGAGAGTTCGTATAAATTATACGCGCGTTTACGAACTGGCTTCCCAACGCGCTCTAAACTATCTCTCTCTCTCTCTCTCTCTCATTTTCTTTCTCTTTCCCTTCCTCTTTCTGTTCCCCTGTTTCTGCCTAGAAAACGAAGCTAAGCGTTTGTCGCGAAGTAGAAAACCGCCCCCTCCGACCCGTCCAACCCCCCGTCACCCGTACTATTATTATGTTTATGAGCGAGTACAACGATGTAAATGCAAATTCAGAGGAGAGGAGGGTCCGAAGTCGTTAGCAGAAAGATTTCCGGCCTCTTTAACCCGCGGTGATATGTAATTTGTTATTCGTCGCCGCGATATCGCCGCGCGATTCACTCTCTCTCCCTCTGGCTGGATTCACGCGAAATAAATTAATACCCTCGAACATCGGGAGCCATCCTCGCGGCGTTTATGGCTGTCCCGGACAGATTCGCCCCTCGTAAATTCGTAGTTCCGCCGCGTTTTCCATCTTGCTGGGCCTTCGAATAAAGGGGTAGATGTCTCGCGATCGAGACGCGATTAACATTGAAATCACTCGATCCACGATCGTAGCATTATACAAAATTGTCTTTCCTTGCTATAATCCAGACATTAGTGGAAATTAACACTAGATCAAAATGGTCGAGATGACCAATTTACAGTTTTTATTACACATTTTATAAACGTAGAAACAGTGTATTTTTAAAGATCTAAATAATTTTTTAATATACGAATGGAAAGTATAAAATATAGAATAGTAAAATATATGAATAAAATCTTGTATCTCTGTTCTATTATAAGGTTTCTCTATTTTCCTTTTCTTTCTTTTTTTTTTTTTTTTTAGCTTGAATCCTGCGATGGAAATTTTACGCTTCAGTCGTCAGTAGTTCTAGCGTTAATAATGCTTGCTCCGATTTCTCTGAGACTCTTCGCATTTCATTCGATATTATACATTTATCGAGCGCTCGTCACCGCTAAAAAATTGAACGATAAAAGTTGGCAAAAGTTTCCTACTTACGTGCCAAGTTAAGTTCGAGATCTAAATTACCTTGAGAGTAACAACATCATTGCAAATTTATAGCATATTCCATTCGCGAGATGGCGAATTCGCGCAAATTTTATAACCCAGTCAACAACGTTAGTTCTCCGTCATCCGTTTAATACAACGTAACATAAACCTTGTACAGGTTCCCGAAGGTAATTGAAATAAGATATCGCCGCGGAGACGAGATTAACTTCGTTCGTGCCGCTTGATGAAATTGCCACAGCGTACGTACGCTCGACGTTCAACGAAAGTATGCTTCATAATGTCCTTCGGGTTCAGCCATATTGGCATTCGCTGGTCGAGGACACTCTACGCGAAATTTTCAAAGGAAACAAAGCGATATATTGGAAAGGTCGCGCCAGGAGAGGAAGAAAAGTAGCCTGGATACTCGTGGCGCAATAAACTTCATCCAAGTTGGCTGCTTGCGTTCCGGGGTTAAAAACGAGACCCCATTACCGTGAAACTCGCACGCCCTATTTACGGGCAAACGTTTATTATGTTACACGTACGTGCTGCTGGAACGCCTGAAATTATCCAAACCGCCGTGTCCAGGTCGTGAATTGAGCAGGAAGTGAGA
>CAJDYZ010011210.1:35401-65028 GCA_903986555.1 Heterotrigona itama
CTTGAATTTGCAAGCGACGTGTCGATCCTCCGCGGTCCTTGACACCGCCGAAAATCCATTCTCGCGATTTGACTTGCAAAGCCTGGATTACTGGCCGCAAGATGGCGGTCCCATGACGTCGATGTAAGTCCTTCCAAGATTATTTGGAGAAGAAACTTCCTGATGTCGTTAAGCTATGCCGCGTGACGCGCGGCGCCTTGTCAATTCCTGAGAAGCTTCAGCAGCTTTCGCTGATCTTGAAACGATCAGTCGCGCAACACGCTTGTAGTCCTGCTAAAGGCCGGACAAAAACGAAGCAATCAACTTCGAGAAATTAATTGCAAAAATTTCAATTCGTTTCTGAGAGAAGGTTACGCTGCCGTGGAACAAATTACAGAATTTCTTTCTCGACGAGTACTCGAAGGAAAAAGTGTTCGATTTTGGCGAGAACCGACAGAGGCAGAGGAGCAGGAAGGGGGAAAGTAGTAAAAGCCAATTGCGATCAGGCGTATTAAACGTCTGGGAACTTTGGACTGCATACACATCGAGGGAAGTCCGTAAAGTGGAGACAGTAGTAAAATTCCAGACGATTAGAATCGACCTTGGGACCCCGGTGCTCGTAAAATTCTCAGAGTCGCGAATTTATGTACGAGCGTGCACGTCGCGGTTAGTCGACTTATCACGAATCGCCGTACACAAACTTTATTGCCGACGAGAACGCAACAGAGGGCGGAAATCGCTGAATCGTGAAACCGTCGCGTTAAGAATTAATTACCGAGACTCGCTCTCGCGAGTCTCGTGATTCATTAACACGGTTCCTCGCGAACAGAAATGGAAATGAAGAAACGAGCGTGTTATCGATAAAGAAACGAACGAAGTCAAACAATGTTTTTTATTAGACACGGTTGTGGAAGAGAGTTTTGCCTTGTACCTAGGATACCTCCGTTGTTCCTTTGTAATCGTCCTTTTGCAGGGATATTAGCAAGGGAATAATCCAGCAATTTCCCCTTTTGAAGGGTGTTCAGCCGTTTCGATGAAAAATCGCCCGGTTGGAAATTCCTCAGATATTCCCCGTGCCGGCGGAATTTGTTTATAACACTCTATTAGAAAATTGAGTTCCGGCTGGTTCCGGCTGACAATAGGTAATCACGTACTTCGACGCGAGTTTCCAGCGGGCAGAAATTATCGTTAATCGATATTCGTGGAGGAGGAGAGGCACTTCATCTTGCCGAGGCTCGCGGAACTTGCGAATTTCATCAACGCGATCGAACACGGCGAATCGACTCGTCTTAATTCTGCAATTAACTCTCTGTACTCGATCGTAACTTCGATCCATCTTGTCCTGTATACCGTCGTGATGGTCGAGTCCGTACATCTGTTCTGTATTAGAACAGCATTGAAAACAGATATTCGAATTGAACAGATCGAATAATCAGATTAGACTCGATTCAGCCTGTGACATTGCTCAATTTTTGTATTCAATTGCACTAGATATCGTGCACGTAAATGTAAATCACTTCCCCTTGTTTTCTTTTTTTTTTATTAAGAAGAAGATTTCAACTTTATTGTACGAATATATCTGGATTAAAGGCACATCTAAAATTAAAAATTCTCACATGTATTTAAAAGTAAATTACGAATTTTAGCGAAAATATCAATGTCTCTTTGCGAATGTTTGAGGATTTGTCATTACACACGATTGTTGGTCATTGAAGGGTCAAGCTAGATGCTAGAGTAAATCGTAGGGGTCATCAAAGAGAATATTCAGCAGCAATTAGCTGATTATTCCGCCGTGGGACCAAAATTACGTTTTCATTTCGCGAAATCTTTGTTACTTGACCGTGGCCATTGCAAAGGTTCATCGTTCGCCTCGAGAATCATCCTCTTATGCATACCGGATGTAATGAGCTGCGCCGTAACAACGTCGGGTCGCATCTGCGAATATTATTCCAAGCTTACGCAAGCTCGAGTGATCGCGTGCTCTCGCGCCACAGTGAATACAGTATCACGAGCTACCAAGGTACACGGCTATTAACGAAAGTATTTTCAACGTAATCGCCTTCCGTCACTTTGTTTTTCCCTTTCCCTATAAATTTGGACGAGAAACATCTTCCTTGAGTTTGCGGAGAAAATAAGGAACGTTCGAGATAATTGATGCGGGAATAAGGAGAGAAACCAACTAACCAATGGACGATGCTAATGAGTGATGCTAACGACAAGTCGCTTACCTTACCGAAGAATTAAACGAAACAATTATAGGTTATGTCGCTTATGCGACAGGTCAGAACGCAGTAGTCCGTGAACTTCAACATCGGCGTGTAAATCATGACTAGCTAAGTGGCAATTTATATCCGACCACTTACCGAAGTTTCAACTTACAAGCTATAGTTTCGGCAGTTATAACCGCCGCAGCCGGCCCATTTCAACAGATTGCCAGGAGAAGTTGCTGCGTTCGGATATCTTTCAAGTTTTAACTACGCCCCGTTATTCTCTCTGCCGGAATAATTTATATATATATATATATAAATTATATAAATTATATAAGATGAAACACGATATCGCATGGTTCAACCAAAGTACCTGCGCTGTGTCTTCGCCGACCGGAACGGAGATTCATCTTCCAGAGTCTTCTCGCTCGCTGCCCCCGGCTCGCTCTCGGACGTACTTCATTCAAACATCAACATCGCGAACATTTTTCGTTGGAAGCTTCCTCGGTTATCAGGTTGTTCTTAAGGAACGTCGAATGCTTTCTTTCGCCGGACGCTGTTCAGCGCTTCTCTCCTTCAGTGAGTTTCTTGTTAATCATTCGTGAATTATTAACGCGGTAGTAGGAATTTGGGCGAGATCGCGTTGCCGTTAGCGGGCTAAACTTTCCTAAAGTAAAATGGAAGAAATGATGAAAGCACGAAATGATAGAAAAAATGAGATATCCTGGAATGTACGGGTGGCCATTAAATTTCACTTTGAAATTATTTTCAACGCATCCAATCCCATTTTCGGCATTAAAATTCTTTCACTGTAAGCCAAATAAAAAAGTTCCCATTGCTATTATCGTTCGCGATTTAGAATCATAAAGGGTGGGCTCCAAGTGTTCATCATCGGCGAAAGTAAAATCGAACTTATTATCGCGTTCGGTACAGCTTGCTCGTAGAACCGGTTGGGTATAATACCGTTAAAATACACACACGCACTCAATCAGCGCGGAACGTGCAAATCGGTGATTTCGCACTCACGGATTATCAGGATCCAATGGGCTTCAGGATATTGCGGCGGAAACACGGAAGCGCGTAAACGTATCGACGTTATCCCTCACTTCGATTCGCCTCGTTCGCCACCGAATAAACGGCGTGCCACAATTCCCATCAACCCTCTATCGCGCCACGACGATCGTTCATCCGTGTCATTTCGTCTACTGGCTAAGTCTAGCCAGTAGACGATCGCCGATCGATCATCGATCCATCCGACTCGGAATCCTCCTCCTGTTGCCCGGCATTGTCGATCCAACGTGTTTCTTTCCTCACGTTACGTGGCGATACGTCGTGAATTTTTTATGGCTCCGCCAGAAGCGACCAAATTCCCGGACGTTACTATCGGTTTCTTTTCTTTTTTTTTTTTCATCCTCTTCCTCTTTGTTCGTTAAGATAGTTCGTTTGTTAGTTTTGTTAGTATTTGGAAATTTATTGGAAGCCACGATTAATAAGTTGGTAAAAAAAAAGTTTCTGAGCGAAACCTTGGAACTTTTACCCTTTGGATAGAAACGCAAAACTCAGCGAGTACATATCTATCGTACAAATGAAACGATATAAAGTCACGATATAGAAATACTTCGTTACAGTGCTTTGAAGAAGGCAAACCACGCGATTCGTTGTGGCAGGTGAGCAGTGGTGGCCAAACGAAGCATTTCCTCGAGGATAGTAAGACGGACATGAGGAGTCGATGGAACGATCGGCGTTCCGCGGGGATCGAAAGGCCGATAAATAGCCGTGGACCTTTCGGCTCGTCCGCGCGGGCTGACAGTTGTTTTCCCCGAAAAGCATCGACGTCCGGCGCGGACGGGAAATTGAATTTCTAGCGGCGCGTGACGCGCGGCCGCCGCTTTCATCCGGCGCCGCGGCGTTTCCCCCGTCGGAAGCCCGGGGAAAAAGTAGCCGAAGAAGTCGCGGAATATACGCGGCGGCAGGCCGGCAACTCGCCGGAAAGGCCAGCGGTGGAACGGGGAATGAGAGAAAGCGGTGACGCGCGCGTACAATTTCCTCCGAGCGTTGCGCTATTATTAGCGCGTTGAAAATTTCACGTTGCTTATGGGAGCTTTTCTCCTCGGCTCGATGCCTCCCGGCTAACCGGCATCGACCGTTTCTCGTCATTTTTTTTTTTTTTTTTTTGTTACCGGGTACAGTGTTTCTTCTGCTTCCTATTCGAGGCCGGATATATTTTATCCCTTAAAAATTGCTAATAGAAAGTTGATTGCTCCATTTGGTACTGGAATTGTTTAATTATTTTTGTCTTTCTTTTGTGTTGAAAGGTGTTTATAAAAATTCGATGCCATTCTTTTGCAAAGATTCTTTCGATATACACTTAGCGTTCGTCTTTTTAAACAGTAAATTATGTAAAAATATAGAAAATGTGCAATATTTACGAAGTTAAACAATGTACCTTCTACTCTCGACTCGATTATCAATCATTAACGTGCAGTCAACGATCTAGATCGCAAAGCGACATCTTGTCTCGACTAATTTATTCTATGACTTACCGGAAACGGTAACTAGATTGTTCCAGTAGAGTTGGACAGAAATAGATCGGACACAAGGAGCTTGAAGTCGTTGAAGCTCGATTCAGTGTTCTCGATTTTACGCCTCTCTTTGCACGTCGTTTCGAACAGTTTCGGTCGGTTAACTGTGTTTAACTCGAGCAAAAATCGATGCTCGCGTGGACCTCGAGCTCGAGATACGCCGTGTCTGTCCTTCGAGTCGCCTGGCGAACTTGGTGAACTCACCGCGGTCTATGCAGACGTTCCACGTAGACTTCCAATTTTCCTGTCGCTCCTCTCGCACACAGACCTACCCTCCGCTCTTCGTCCATCACCACTAGTTGCACCCTGTGCACGCTGCTCGATGTAAACGACCAAACTTCCTGGCAGCGACGCTGCAGTTGCGTAAACTCGAAGACGCGTCCCAGCTCCCCCTCTTCTTCCCTGAACAACTGCTAACTCGGTTACGCGCGTCTACGCGTCAAAGAAAAATCCTGTCTGCTAATTCGCAAACTCTTACGCTCCGATTACGCTTCGATTTTCGTTAACTTCGCGATAGCAGCGCAAGGATGATCCAGAAGAAGACGCGGTCTGGAAGCGAAACTTTCAAAGGTGTTGCTCGATGTCCAATTTCCATGAGAGCGGGCGCTGTTCTGAGGCATGTCGGCAGGGTTCAATAGACTTGCGACGGAAATTCGAACTGGAAGCCTGCGGTGCTTGCGGGTGGCCGTGAATTGCCACAAATGTTGAGTGTTATTGGACGATGATCAGGTCACAAACGTGTTTAATTATACCATTAGCGCTACGTTCGATCGTTCGATATATTTGAACAATCGCGCCGAATACTGATTTCAATTCCCTCGTACGGAAAAAATTTTACTCGAGCCGTTCTCTTTTCGATTGTGTTTTCTTGTCTAACAGTATCATCTTCTCGTTTTGAAGTACCAAATGATGTTACGAGAAAGTTGTTAGAATCATTTTCATCAAGAAACAATGTCATTGGAATTGACATATTTCCTAAAAATGTGTTTGAAAAACAATCTGGAATCTAGAATAATCTAAACTGCAAACCAACCATTGTAATGCTTCGAAACTATTCCAAATATTCGTTCGAATGAACGGTCGAAAACGTAACACGCTCGTAAGTCGTTAGCTATTCATATTCGAGGATCCTTGAGCCTTTACCAACTTTGAAAAAATAGCTGGAATCGAAATTAGTGACCGTATACTCGAAAGAAACGCGGATAATTCGTTCAACAGATGTTCGGCAGTTACGCGTCGCTGAAACGCGTAATTGGTCTGCGAACATTATTTGTACGTGCTAGTACCCGAAGAACCGTGAACCGGTCGAAGGATCGATCGGTCGTTTGTACGTTGTTAGCCCATTTCTTGGTTTCCGGATGCAGACGAAACGGGACGATCGCTTGCAAGTAACGAGACATTTCCGCGAGAAACTTTGTGGTACGACGACCATTATTCGGAAACCAGAATCGTAGTTACAACTGCGTACGAATGCCGACTAAGTTACACAATGGACTAAATTGTCGATTCGAATCGATTTAAGGTCAAATCGATCTCTTGTACAATTTTCTCTCTCGTTCAACAATTCACCTGTAGCTTCGCGAACAGCCGATCGCAATTATCAGCCAAAAATGTTTGCAATAATTTCACTTAATCGAATATTGTGTTTCGATAGATATTATTAATAGGTAGATAGTTTTTCAATATTTGATTTTAGCATTCGATACGACGTTACTCTACTCTAAAAAAAAAAAAAAGAAAAAAAGAAAGACAAAAATGAAGATATCTTTCTCCAGCGGGAAGAACGTGCAACGCGACGAACGTTGAAATTAACACCCGTGGGGTACGAAACCAACATCCAATGGACTAAACAGAAGCCACGGTTGAAGCTGAAATCGAAACTCGAAACTTCATTAAGAGGATCGGCTCGAGGCAATCGATTCGGCTGCCATTTACAAATTAATTATCCGCTCCCGAGGCTGGTACGAAATTACAACGAGCATACACGGCTAATGGTGATCGAAGTATCGTGCATTAGCGACCGGAAATGCGAATGCACTCCGCCGCCTGCCTCCGCCACTGTGGCGCGTCGATCTCTCGATCGTTTTGAAAACGAAGTGCCGCTCCACCTAGCGCCATCTGGTTTCCCCTTCCTCATTTCGACGACGCGACGATTCGATCGGGTGACGCGTTAACCCGAACTTTTCCCTGAAAAGTTTCCTCCTCCTCGTTTCGACAGCATCCTCGAGCGCGACATAGTTTTAATTGGTTTAGCCAGTGTTCACTGTCGAACCGTCGGCGACGTTGACGATGACAAATAACGCGTCGAGGATCCTCTGCCGAAAGGAGGAGAACCGAAAAGAAACTCCTCTCGGTAGATCGAGCTTCTAGTAACGCCAGAAGCAGGTTCTCTTCTTCTCTTTTCTCGCTGAATCTATCCTTGTATCGCTACCGCTCGAGCCAGATAAGCAGCGAGCTTCGAGGTAAATAAAGCTTCGAGCTTCCTCCGATGTTTCTCGCGAGGAACTTCAGCCCAGAGTTTTTTTCAGCTTGGAAATTTTGTTACGTTCTTAACGTGATAAATTCTATTTGGTAAGTTGCGCAACGCCGGGAAAAAACGCAACAATTTAGTAATTAAAAGAAGGGATGAAGAGCGGAGGGAAGGGGGAACGTTCGTTACGCTTCGTCTGGCCTCATTTTTCTTCATTTTCTTTTCTTTCTTTCTTCTTTTTTCTTTTCTCTCTCTCTCTCACTTTTTTTTTTTTTATTCGGTAGCCAGCGTACAACGAAGCTGTTTGATCTTTTCAAAAGGCATTATTCGTCGCGATGAACGAGTACCTTCCACGGACAATGGCAAACGTTAGGCAAACGTGATTGGTGTCGCATCTCGAAAAATCGTCCCGCCGCTCGCGTATTTTTCGGAAGAGGGAAAATAATAGCGGGATAACGCGAGATGATAATAATAATAAAAAAAAAATATGACGTTAAAAAAAACTGTCTAACCTTCTGTATTATTTACAGAAAGGTTCGATTGCACTTGTGGGTCCGTGTCATCGAATATTAAAGCGTGTGTCAATAGCAGAACAACAGGACATGTATGGATGAAACGATTCTGTTCCCCCGATTTCATGCTCTTCCCCCCATTTTCGACCAAATATAAATATAAACGAACGTTTTAGCCGCACAATTGTCGACGACTCAACGATCGTTGTTTGTACCGGGATCGTCCGATCTGGACTCGGTCCTCCCACTCGATTATTTCCAATCTCCTGTTTCGACCGTCGCTGTTTACGTTTACAAGAACAGAGGAAACGTTTTCCTTATACAAAAACGTTCTCCCGTGTTCTCTCGGATGCAATTCTTCGTGGCTTAACAGAGCCACGAAGCCTTTTTGTTTGATTAACGAACGTTTACAAGGGCAAACGGATGTGGATCAAGGACTCTTTGATCTCGCCCGTTTGCAATCCGTTTCCGACTCTTGCACGTTTGCAAATATTCCATCCTATTGGATACGACAGCTTCACTTTCTTCGATTTCTTACACGTTCGCGTAATCCTTCGAACGAATCCAACGAAGTACGAGCGGAGAATCGTTCGCGAATGAATTCTCCGTCTTCTCGCGTACATTCTCGTCGAACGTTCTCGACGTTAGATGGCGCGCTTTAAATTCCAATGCTATTGATCTTAGTTGAAAGAAAAGACTCTCGAATTCGCGACGTGTAAAATAGTCACGAGTGAAGATCAAGAATTTGTGGCGCCTGTCGATCTTTCCCTATCTTCGAGGGTGTCTACCCTACGTAACGAGGATGCGATAAGATCGGACTGTAAAAAATTGAAGGGCGTTGTACGTCGTTCTTACTGATCGTGCACACCGATCTCCCTCCCCTTTGATAGACGCAGACAGATATAGAATCGTGCCGCTCGTAGCGAGCGAGGATGTACAGACTGAGGAAGAATAAACGAAACCTGGCAACGAGGGGATGGAAGAGGAGGAAGGAAAAGGAAACGAAGGGAAAAGGAAAGAAAAATATTCGATTGCATCGGAGGGCGAAATAAAGAGAGCGCCGCTTGTTTGGCCCGTCTTTCCTCCCTTTAACGAACTTTCCTGCGTTTTCTGTTTGCGCGCGCTTATTTAATTTCTACCGGTGCTCGTCCAATCGCGGAGCAGCGCAGCAATTGAAACCAGAAAGGAGGAAAGACGACCGGCCGCCTCCCGATCCCGCTGTAATTCGATTTTGTCCGAACGTCGAACAAAATACATTGTCCTCGAACGGTTATCCCGTCGACTGCACAAGTATTATATATCTGTTTCGCTGTCTTTTTTTTTTCTTCTTCTTCTTTCTTCTCTTCGCCGCTCACGTTTCATCGCCGACGCAGCGTATCGCCCTCCCTCCTCCTCCTCCACCCTCGTGATCCAATCGGCTTTCAGAACAAATCGTGATCCACGGTGGACCAAGAGATCAAGAACTGCAGCTAACTGGGTCGGAAAATTCTTAGAATCCTGACGCTGAAAGGAATGAAACGATGTCTTAAATGCTTGTGCGTATTTTCCTTTTTATTTTTCATCAGATGAGAAGAAATCAAGCTTTTCAAGGATCAGAAGTAGTGAAATGATGAATTTGGAACATGGATAGAAAATTGAATCGTTAGAATTGTAAGATAATTTGTTCACTGAGACATGCTGTTCACCGAATGTAGAACACTTTAATCTATTCCTCGGATTCTAGGATCTACGGGAAAGAAAGAACAACGACGAAACAAACAGATGTCTGAAATTCCCACGAGCGTGCAACATTGAATGATACAAATTAAGTGAGAAACAGTGCAAACGAAATAATTTAACGTTTCAGCATTTAATGGACGAACGTGGGTTTCGAACTGCGTTGGAACTGCAATACAGTACGTTTCTACGTACATTTGTACTCCAACGAATGTTTTGAAATGGCTAGCTAGCTCCGACATTTAACAGACTCGATCACGCGTCACGCGACTCATTTTCTTCCGCAGACAGCGGGATAACTGAAACCAGTCTCGCTCAGGGATCAGCGTAACATCGATTCTTCGTTTTGTTTCAGTGCAATCGCAAGAACAAAGGGATCGTCCGGAAGCCCGTTGTTTTATTTTTTTCTTCTCTTTTTTTTTTCCTTCCTTTTTTTTTTTATGTGTGAAACTCGCGTAGTACAGTGGAAATCGATGGTATCGGGGCGACGTTTCCTTCCATCGATTCATGGAAATACTGAGGAAGGGACAGAGAGAGAAAGAGAGAGAGAGAGAGAGAAGGCTCGATAAGCCAGCTTCACCAAACTTCGCCGTCTCGCTCGTTGCAAGAAAAATCCTGCAGATAATATTCTATTGATCTCGTTGTCAAGAAGTCGAAATGTTTCGATATTTTCGTTGATGAAGTCTCCTGACAAATAGCATGGCGAACAGCATCGTTGACGAAGGGAATAAAGCGGGCACCAATTAAATAACGTTGTCGAAAACCAACAGGAAGCTGCCTTTGAAAATGAGAATGGTGTGAATTAAAAATTGAGGTGATTTACATAAGGTTATCCTCCGTGTTAAACGTATCTGGCACGTATATTTTTAAGCGCCGAGAGGTTACCAAGTTATTCCGAGCTGCTCGAAATAATTGTTTTTAGCTTAACAAAGTTAGATATTTCATCGAGATACACTGTATCCCTGCTATAACATGATATTCGTGTTACCTTTTGCAATACTTTTCGTCAGCCTATACGATTTTCGTAATTGCTCTCATAAATATTGAAAATCCCCTAATTACTTTCACTCTCTGCGACCGTTGAAACAGCACTTTACATTTTATCGTGTTCATTTGCAACAAATTACTATCACTTGTGTGGTTTCATGATCAGCAACGTGATACATATCTGTTGAATATAAATCGTATCGCGTACGCCGGTCAAGAGCACTTTGCAATTTGTGCAAAAATATTCTTGTTCTACTAAAGAATACTTTTGCTTCTAAACTATGTTGAGGAATTACGTTTGAAAGAGAGGTAGAGAGAAGAGCAAGGAATTTCAATGTACGTAAATTGACGGACCCCAATCTTGCGGGAGGTTACGAAGAAAAGTCTCGCACGATCTACGAGATCACACAAAGATTTAAAATCCGGCGATTCTTCCACTTCTCGGAAGAGATACATCGTCGTATGACGTTTCGATTCGTGCCACCTAAGAGTCAGGTATAAAATGCCAGTGAGATCCAAAGGATCACAGCCCCTAAATCAACGCGGAACGTCTCTAAATGCCCTTTGATAGGACACCGGGCATGAATTTCTTATCCGCGCCGACATCGGCCATGACGTCGGTCCTTTGCGAACGATGTCCGGACAGAACTCCTTCAGCGGACAATTAGCGCGATATTAGCAACTCTTTAATCCCCTGGTCCGTCTGAGACTCGCGCCGCCGCCACTCGGCCTCGCCAAGACGCGCTGTTTAATAATGCAACCGAGACTCGCTTCTGCCACTTGCTCTTCTTGCCCTCGAAACTTCGTCCCCTGATCTCGTCCTCCAGGCTTGTCCGCTCATTAATTATGCTCTGACGACTTCCGTTTATTGCTTTAACGTTGGAAAAAAAGGAGGAAAGAAAGAAGACAGAGAGAGAGAGAGAGAGAGAGAGAGAGAGAGAAAGACGGAGCTTCGATAGCTGTGATTTTACTCGAAGTAAAAATCACAGATCCCGCTTGGTTACTTGCGAGGAACCAAGGCGGCTCGTTGTTCCGATAGATCGTGGCGAAATTTCGAGGTCAATTTGCACGAGGCAGCATTTGTAGAATAGAACGTTCTGTTCATCGATCATTCTAACGTGTTGTATTTGTTCGATCTATCTGCGTCTTGATAACAAAGTGTCAAAGAACGCGCATTTTTGTACGATTTGATAGAAAATTTTAGCGAATTATTCTCCGTGTTTACGAACGTTCTTGATAAGAAAATCTGAAAGGAAGGCGGTATTGTGTATGTATTCCTTGATTAACTGTATCAAACTCCAATCTCAACGCGATTATCGCGTTTCAAGAGGATCAGCGTTACCTTATCGCTGTCCGGCTCTATCGATAGCGTCTTGTGCCAACTGAAAACACGTTGGAAATATCCGCGTTACGTAACGATTAACACGAAGGTGACAAAGAATAAGATAATCTAATCAAATGTGAAAACGGGCAGCCTCGGGGAGTCGTTTCGCGAGAAAGCGAAGAGACAAACGATTGAGCAGCCACGGTTCGCTTTTGTTTCTCGCGTTACTCGGCTCGCGAGAATGCAAGGAACCTGGTCGAGTGTATATAGGTGTACAAGTATATTCGAGTCAAATGCAACGCTTCTGGAAGGCTTCATTGAAAAACAGAGTGGCAATTCCGCAGAGTAGAAGGCGCGAAATGAAAAGGGCGGGTTTCACGGGCTGGCGCGCGCTTTTCGTTCGGCGTTCTCCTCGTTGGGAATTCTTCAGCGTCTCATTACATCGGGCTTTCCGCGTGATAGAACATTACATAAAGTGGCCGACCCGTTGAACGACGTTGCACCTTGAACTCCACGTCGCGAGAAGTAAATTTCGACGCGTGCCAATGCGATTCGTAATTGACAAAAACTTGGACTAAGAACGATTCTCTCTCTCTCTCCCTTTTCTCGCAGTTTTATTGAACGTGAACGCGTTACCACGAAGATGGTAGTTGATCTAAAATTTTCCGATCTTGGCCGGTGCAAATCTCAGCTTCGAAATTAATACCTTGATGTACCGTAGGAGCGTGAAACGTTCAATCGAAAACGAGAATATTAAGAAAATAATCTAGAATATGTTTGAACATTTTTTTTTTTTGTCAATCTGAGAAACACTGTAGATGATAAGAATGAATTGGAATTGCGGAAGGGAATTTTATTTAGGATTTAGTCCGAGTTTCCTGTTAGCGGGCTCAAGTTCTTTTCGCATCAACGACAAGGAAGAGCGCTATCGCGCAAGATTTGTCCCACGAGCCAGGAAACCTGCGAGACGTCTAACTCGAGGAGTTTTGCATCGTAATTGGATGATCCGAGTTCAAAAGTTTCGCCGATACTACCGGAAGACAGAGAGTAGCCGTTTGTTGCATCCTGCTCGAGCTTTTCTCCGATGGATTTCCAACGTTCGACTCGGAACTTTGCGTTTAAAAGGAATAAAACGACATTTACTTTTGCACGTGTGTTATACAGCTTGGGAAGTGTTGCTTTTCTTTAAAACATTCGTAATTATTGATAACGAAAAATTGTCGATACTTTAAACTGTTATAACTTTATTAAAAAAAAAAAAAGTCGTATAACAATCTAGTTGGCCTCGTTTCAAAGTTTATTTTGACACTGACTTACGTTAGTTTTCTTTAAAGATGTTTTTACGTCATCTAACAAGTGGCAAAGTAAAGATACTTTTGCTCTTCAAATACTTTGCTCTGAAAACGTTAAAAAATTTTCTTAACTAAAACTGTCACAGCTTTGAAGACTGAAGTTTTCTCTTTACAAAGAGCGCTTAAAACTTGTTATACAATTTCTTTTCACCATTTTGTTGAACGTTGCAGATTAGGATTAATAATGTTTAACTCTAATGTTCCAGGTTCAATAAAAAGAAAATCAAGTTTTAAGAATTCGTCGTGAAAAAAAAATCGATCTTCAAGACCATGTATGGCAGATGTAATTGAAATGAAAAAAAAAGCATTTTTAATGTTTTTACACGAATTTGAATTTCGACAATTTAAAAAAAAAAAGCTGTCACCTTCGAATTTGACGACTGTCAAAGTAGAAGTTTCACGTTTTACAACGAAACCGAATGATCTCTTTTTTTTACGAAATTGTATCAGTCTAAATTATCAGCAATTTTTTATTATCGCCGGTACAATTATGCTCTTCGCTGCAACATCATACAAATCACGTAACGTGCCATTTCCCATTCCATCTTCTTCGACTTATACATTTCCCTCCAAGTAGTCTCTATCCAAAATTCAGTCTTGCGACGATCGATAGGGAGTGGAAAGTGAACGAGGCAGAGAACGTCCAGGTCGGTTCATCAACGGATGCATCGTTCGTCTGTTTGCGTGTTTCACCTTTCAGTTGGAACATCCGCACGTGTCACCGCGATGGCACGGACTCTACTTTACATGCTTATTCCGGTTGCAGCTTATAACATACCGCGTTGCCTCGCGCCCATGTACACATGTACACACCCCGGCGGGATTGTCTCTGCGTATAGGGACACCGTACGACTGTCCCTGATTTGCATAACACGTGGCTGTTTACAGAATCGCGAACGCGCCGCTGCTTCTCTTTCGTTATCGAGCAAGAGTTACGAAGGACGCGCTAAATGGATTACGTAATTATTAATAACACCGATACCGGTCTCATTCCGCGTTAGTTTCCCTCGATCTCTCTACCGTTGATTCAACGGTATCGAAAGGGGACGTGATTCATTCCAGGAATGGAAATTAAATTCAGTAATTGAAATTGAAGAATTGACGAGGATCGAACATCACCTCTCGGTGGTTGAAAAATATTTTTCAACATTTTCGTGAAACAATCCCCTCCTGAGGGGACGGTCGTACTCGAATCTAGTCAACAGCTCGGACAATACTTTGCGTTTTATAATTTGCTGATAGTTATAACGAATACATTTAGTGTTATATGACGCGATGTATAACATGCGAAAACGGACAGACGGTTTGAAACGAGAGTGAAAACTGCAACAACGACATAAGAGGAACAACAAGTTTCTGAAGACAATTGACACTGAAAAATTCCTGAGTCAATTGACACTCAATAATTCGCATAATCTAGACTTCTTATTGCTTCTTACGAAAGTTGAAAAAAATGACCATGTATCATTAACTTTTCTATATTATACTTGTTTACACTAGCAAACCCGCAATACACGTTGATGATTGCTTTAAATTTAAACGATATCACGCGTTGAATACTATTTGAATGATTATTTCCAATGCTATATCATTTTATTTTATTTTATTTTATTTTATTTTATTTACGAGTTGATGCTTTGTAAATAAATTATCGCTGGTGAATGATGCAGAGAAAGTTTGTCGAGGGCGAAGGGTTAGATTTTATTCGTAGTAAAATGATTTCAAACGATAGGATGACATAACGTCGAGTGCCTGAAAAGATCCTCGATTTGAATCCAAAAAAGTACCTCGTTTGCACGTTCCTTCCGGTATAAATGAGACCTCTGCGATGATTTAGCGGTCGCCGTAAAAAAAAAAGTTCGCTGATCGATCCCTCTTGTTCGCATTCCAGCCTCGCGTGCAGAGAAACGCTATAATATGAGACAATTAAACGAACACGCTTCATGGTCTGTCGGTAATTATGCAAATATATACACTGCTCACTGTGTATACTCTGCAGATTACCCATATCGTGTCATACCTTCACATTGACAACTTCATCGATCGATTCTCGCCCTCTTTGTTCTTCAAAATTTCCATATCCCTTATGAAAGTCAACTTGCACATTATTTTGATATTTTGTATGGATATTCGTTCAACAAAAGTTAAAGGTGTAAGAAAAATTTCACAATCTTGAATGAGTGATTTGTCAATTACAGATCCTTGCGAGGAATTTATAGTACAAGTCAACATTAACAAATAATATTCCAATGCTCGTAGCAAAAAAATTCGAGACTGTATAAAAATACTGAAATCTTTCAACCCGACAATCGCTAATTCTACTTTTTCTATATTTAAAACTAGATACGTTGGAGCACTTGTGTCTGATTGAAAACATTTCCGCCAAGGATACTATACAATATAAATTAACTAACATTAAAAATTAACTAACAACAAACTTGCAAAAAGATTCACTCGAAGCGAAGGGGTTGAGAGTCCAGCGATAGAAGATCTGCCGATCTTCTTGGCCTTGGAGCTCTCTTTGCAATTTGTTGCATGCGCGAAGCGGCCATCGTCCATACTTATCACGTGGCGGCACTTCCGCTGGATTTAAAAGGCGGCTCGCGCGCGTCGCGTAAATTTCACCGGAAGATTAGCGCGGCTTTTCGCGCGTAAAACCAGAGATTAAAATCTTACCGTCGGCTCTCTGCCGCGCACGCATGCACACGATCAACGTTGTCTCGCGCGCGCGCTGCAGTCGTCTCGTGGTTTCAGAACAGAGCTACCATCTCGGATGGTTCTATTGTATTCTGTGGAACTGTGCTTGTCTGTTGGTCCACGGGGAGCCGTAAACAGGTAGCAGAGTTATGATGAACTCGGACTTGGAATAAATAAAGACAGACGCAATCGTCTGAGGTGCTCGTGTCTTGAAATGTAATTGAGCTTCTGGGACTAGGGTAAACGCGAATTTCAATTAGGGCTGATTGCCCTTTGGTCTTTGAAAAATTTTATTCCCCATGATCGCGAGTATTTCTTAATCTGTAAGAAATTAAAGACACAATTAAAGTGCAATTTCTATCACTTTAATTGTGTATTTTTATCGCATTATTTGTTTTACCTTTTAATTGTACTTTCTTTGCAAATCAGTGTTCAGATGTTGAGATTTTTGGATTGTAAGTATTTACATAGGGGAGAGTCGTACGGTATCGAACAAAGATAGTACTTTGTTCTTATCGTCAATTATCAGCATTACTGATGATATGAAGAAATAAATTAATACTATCGTCTTTAGCAACGTATTCCGGCGTCGTTATTACCAGAGATGTAAGAGATGTTATACGTTTACGCTGCTACTTTTTGTGCAACAAAAGTTATTTTTCGTAATGGAATTTTTTTGTATTACATACATTATTTCTAGATTATTAGATATACATAAATGTCCCAGTTTTTGTAACTTACCCTATATATTATATCAAAACTAAGTGCTTGTTGATATCTTGTAGAGAGATCGGCCAGTACCAGACAAGTTTGACAAAATAATTTTAATTTTTTTATAGTTAACGTTGTTAGGTTTCTCTCCCCCGTTTTTATTTTGGAAAAAAAAAATCTGAAGTGAAAGTGGAAAAAGTAGAGTGGACGCAGGACGATGCTACTTGAAGAGAAAATGACAGATAGTTGAAGTTTCCCAGATTCCAAAAGAAAGAACCCGATTGTTCTGCTTTTGAAATTTGTAAACACGTTTAAATAAAAATTTTACTCCATTTGAATGTCTTTCTATTAACGTTATCAATTATATAGATCTTAAAATCCACTATTCAAGCAGGTGACAATTTTCGGTACGTTGCGAGTTATTAACTTTAATATTATGATAAAATTTAAGAAAAATGGTTTATGCCCTCTCATCAAACTTCACTTTTACTACTTTCTTTTCTCAAAGTTTGATTTTTGCAAAGAATTAGCCAAGTTGCAATAGAAAAGCTCAGAGTGTCCTAATCTCGACAAAAATTATTGGAAACACGACGTTTCACGACGCGTCATCGCAAAAGTACGCCGCGATACTTGGAAAAATACCGTGCACGCGGACATAGTCGAAGCTAGGATGCAGTAAACAGAACGATTTACCCGAAGTTATCAGTTCTCCGCGATACTGCCATAATTTCTTCGAATAATAAAATATTTCACCGGCAAGTGTCCATTTTTGAGATTGGAATTCTTGAGGCAAGTTCTCGATGATTGAAAGTATACGAAAGTGTACGCCGCGAGTTTGTTGATTGAGAGATTTCGGAATACGGTAAACTACGCAAGAAGAAAAGAGAAGAAAGAAAAAAAAAAGAAAAGAAAGGGAAAGAAAGGGGAGAAACGCGCTCGATGGTGAACGCGTAATTTGCAATACAACGGTTCTGCTCGTCCTGGAACTGTTTCAAAGAGCCGTTACATTAAACAGGAGTGAAAGAAGCGAAGTTGGCAAGCAACTACTCGCAGTTGCAGTAACCGGTGATCGAAACCGTGGAAAGCATCATCGTTAGAAAGTGCCGTATGAAGGTTCCTCCCGCTCGAGAAACCGAAAACATGTTTTGGTCGAGTTCTCGAAAAGTGTGGAACAGTGAAGTGTTTGCTTCCGGAATGCGGGAGAAACAAGATAGTCGTTCATCGATATCGATAGCGTTGCCATTTGATGCTGAAACGGTGGCAGGGCAAAGTAATTCTCAAAGGAGTGACGACTTGAAAGTCGGTAGCCCTCTCGGCAGCGTCAGGTTTTTTCCTTGCTGCAACCTTTAAGAATTTATTTTCCAACGAATGAACGAAAAAGAAACTTGTTACGTTATATTCAGGATCTATTAATCGCTAAAGTTTTCACAGTTGTCCCTTGATTCGTAAGAGCTACGGAATTCACATTCCAAATGAAGTGGAGAAAGTAATAGGAAAGAGGGGATGAGATAAATAAGAGAGAGAGAGAGAGAGAGAGAGAGAATATCTGGAAATAAAAGACAACAGAGGCATTCTAGTGAAATGACGGAACATTTATCGAAACAAAGCGGCGAATGACGAAGAGAGATGAAGAAAGGGGGAGAAAATTGGGGAAAAGCAGACGAGAAAGTATAGGCAATAGGCGAGAATTGGGGGAGGGGGGGAAGAGAGGAGAGAAAGATAAGTTGAGAGAGAAGGGCAGAGAAGCCTCGAGGGGAGGTTCAGGACCCGAGAACAAGGGGGTAGCTTCCTAATCAGCTTACTTCCGTAGCTCACACCTTTTGTGCCTTGTACCAGTCCCTGGATTAAAGCATTGTCGCTGCTGGTTATTATATCACGAGATACGAACGAGCAGTATACAAACGCGGGCAAAGTACACAACAATAACATGTGGTTCCATGCAGATAAACTGCATCGTTCGAAACAATGCTCCTACCAAAAGGACTGGCCAGAGTCTCTCGAGGTCATTGTAAAGATATAGGCGATCCTCGCTCAAACGAAGAATTGTATCCTCCACCTGATGACACTTGGCCGAGGAATGACCAACGTTATTTACATGAAAAGTACTCGAAAATTCCTTGAAATGAATTTTCACGAGGTGGAACTTCTCGGGAACTTTGTGGTAAACATTAGCCTTTAACCTTTTAACTTTTCAGTGTCGGCCGAGAAAGTTGCGTCTGAGCGAAAAATTTGGTGTAGTTTGAGAAAACAAAGTATAAAAGTATTCGATAAAAAAATTCAGAAAGACACATCTTAAAAGATAAAGGGAGAATAAATTAACGTAGCCAACAGCGACGCTATAAGGATTAAGGCTTACTGTACATTTTCGTAGTTCAAGTGAACCAACAAGAAGGAACTATAAATCAGGCTTTCCGACGGGGAAGAAGAGGGGACGATCTCGTTGGAAAACAAAATATATTCGAAAAGTAGCCTCCCGTAATACGTATATCCGATCGCGAACCGATGGCTCAAGCTGAGAAGGATGAAGGCTTCCGCTGGATCGATCGAAATTTCATTTCGTCGCCAAAGACCTAGGGGGGGGGGAGGGGAGAGGTCTTTCGACCTTGTACACAGGAAGTGGCGTGCACTGGCTTCTTGCGAACCCGTTCAAACTTTAATGCATGCGAGAAGGTCTGCTTGTTTGCTCTCGAGAAAATTGCTCCCGTAGAAGCGGGTGTATCGAGGTACATAAAATGTGATTTCGCTTGGTGACCCAAGGGATTCCTCCCCCTTCGCTGTTGGCTCTCTGTGTCGGACGCCTCGTCGAAAGAGCGTCTCACCTGTGTGTACGTCGTGAGGCGTACCAGACGTCCGTTAAATTCGGCAAAGACCGCCGTCCTACGCCTACATCGCTTTTCTCCACCAGCAAAAATTCCTCCCCGTCCTTCTTGCCAACGAGACGAAGAGATTTTCTAAAAGTTGAGGAATTTAACTCGATCAAAGCTGAATTCCAATCTGAACTGTTTTAGAAATTGAATACACATCATAAAACTCGTTTTGTCTCGTAAATGCTCATTCGAATCTGCTTCAGATGTCTTTGTACAAATTGTACAATAAATTTCTGAAACAGATCGCTCATATAATATAAGATATTCTAGATTTGAGAAACTTAACTCGATCAATAGAAAATTAAAGTCCAAGCTAAACAGTATAAGATATCGGTGCACAGGATATCTGACAATATACAGTATCCGTTTACGTAATCTGTTTCAGATTCCTTCAGTTGTATCAATCATCATTGTTTCTGAAACAGATCGCGTATATCGCCAGACAATTCTATATATTCATTTTTCTGTATTAATCGGTCGTCTTACGTTACTGGGGGATTCTTTGGTGTAAATAGGAGTAGTCACCCCTTGCGAAAGTCTTGGCGAACAGCCGACGTCACTTCCGTCATGACCGCAGCCAGCGTTAATTAATGTAACTCGACGAGGAGTACGAGCATAATTACTTTGCTCGAGTGGCCAGAGCGAAAAGTTTGCTCGTTATCACAGCGGGCGCGTGGATGCACGCACACGATGCAAACGCGCATCCATAACGGTGCCTTAACACAGAGGATTATCGTATATTATCGTTTCGTGTTATGCCACGTTACAAGGTCAAAACGATAGAATTGTTCTCCCGCTCTTGAGAGTCGCGTGACATCGCAAGCAATCATTGGTGTCGAATAATATTACGTTCAAAGATCGAGGAATCTTCGCAAACTTCTAATTTAGATCTTTGGAAAATTTTGCACATTCTCAGAGAAATAGTTGACTAACGCATTACGATTGATTGTGAGTTTTTTTTTTGGGGGGGGGGGGAGGAATCGTGCAACTCTTAACATCTCATTGGAATTTGAAATATTTCTAGTTACACAGTTACAAATGTTTTTACGTGGTATAATTTCACGTGGACGGAAATAGAACGGAACAGTCTCTCCATCGTTGGTATATCCGTCAATAATAATTGACCGCTAGTTGAAACACGATGTTTCCTAGCATTCCGGCGTATTTCGCGTTTCATCATTTAAACGGGCAAATTCGACTTTGCGCGTACATACACATGACATTTGCGCAGAGTCTGTCGAATCCCATTTGAATCCAGCCTCGACAACAATTTACATTATTTCCATGCTAACTCAGCCCAAAAGCTGCCGCCACCACGCTGCAAACAATCCCTTTATCTTTCTCGAAATCTCTCTAACCCAATTCGACGAAATCTCCCTTCCTCTCTCTCTCTCTCTCAAAGAAAAATCTCAAACAACATCCAGAGGTTTTGAAACGTACAAAAGTGCAAAAAGTACGAAAAGTATCGAAATATCTATCTTCCTCTCTCTCTCTCTCTCTCTCTCTCTCTCTCTCTCTCCCCGCGTATGGCTGCTACATTTCTACATCGTATATTTGCTTTCATCCGAACCGATAACGTTGACAAAAATACGTTTGGAAAATATATTTGGAAAAACGATGTTTTGCATGTCCCATTCGGCGGGGGATCGAATCCAGACGTACGACTGGCGAATGATACGCTTTTCCCTCTGCCGGTCGTGTATCTTCTTCGATTTGCTCGGCGATTCGTTCGGAGACTAAAAGGACGAAGGAGTTTGCACGAGGGAGATCGACGTATTAGAGAGGATGGTGATAGTGACGGTGACGCCGGCTGAAGGAAAGTTGAAACGAGCAAGCACACACAACGAGGACGAGAGCACTGGCCGTGCTCTGTTTGGCGACGGCCGGATGCACGAGGGTAGCAGACCACATCACTCGTCGACCCGACCGGATGCGTCGACATTGAAATACAAGCGGCCTTTCGCCGCTGGGCTCCCAACCCCTCCTGCTTCTGTTGATGTGACCCGCTCGTTCTGCAAGCTCGCTTCTTCCTGCTTCGGTCGAATCTTCCCGAACGTTTACGAGATCGATAGAGGCCGAAAACCGAACGATTAACCGGGAGCAATAGGATCGTTAGACTAGACACAGAGCTGGACAGACCGTACACGCGCACATTGTGGATTTTTAAAGTTTTTGATAACGAAAGTATCCTGGCTTTCCTATTTGCTGGATGATTTGAAAACATCATTGAAGAAACTAATACAGTGAAACATGTGAATTTCTCACTTTAAAACGAGACTGTTTATACGGACAATTTTGTATCAAACGTGCGAATACTTTCGTCCACCGTATATTGGAAGAAGGTGGTAAAAAAAATAGTATTGTAAATATATCTTCCTTAAAACAGATAAATAAGATTATCGTATTTCTTTAATAGATTTTATTGATTGATATTACTGATTTAGACAACGAACAAATGAATCATATTTATTCTATGTCAACTAAATTCTAACGTAAGAGATCCGGTACAAAGACCTAGCTTTTCGAATTCTCGAAGATTGAGGCAAAACCAATGTCTTTTTGTGGCTATTATATTAATATATTACGATCGCGAATGTCTCGGATCCAACAGTAGTACCTGCATGCTCGACCAGGCTCACTCAACTGTAGCCCCTCTATAACTCAACGTCCATAGTTTCCTGAAACCCTCGTGTTTTCTGAGAAGCAATTGTTGAGATCCCTTGGATCCCACGATTCACAATGACCCCTAAGACGTTTATGCTAGACTCCGTGTTGTATCTCACGGATTCACAGATGAATTTTCCACCGAATATCATCAATACACTATCGTGGCAGAACGCGCGCGAACAGAATTTTGACATTGGCGAATGTTAAATTACTCGCGTGGAAACTTACGATTTCCGATAGCATCGGCAATGAAAATCGTCAACAACGATAATTCGTATAATTTTTGTTGTTTGCGCGACGAACGAGATCTTGATTTTGCTTTACGCTTCGATCTGTCAATGTTATCCGAAATGTAGAAGTGCGTGATTCCGATAATAGGCCATTCGTCGACACATGTATACCGAATACTCTTTACTTCGTCACTCTTTGATTCGGCCTTGATCCGTGACGCACGAATCTTTGCTCTTCAATTTCCAAAAATTCCTCGAAGGTCCACGATTAAATTCATTCGATGCAAAAGATACCAAGAAACAGAGAAACTCATCAACAAAATCATCGATACTTAATATACAGATATTCTTGAAAGCAAAGTCTTAAGTCAACACCCTATATAAAATTATCATGCAAGTTTCTCTTATCACTCGAAATTAATTCATCACTCATTAATTATCAACCGTTGGATTAAACGCATTTTACGAACTACTCGTAGATATAAAATAAAATCCAATATTTTCATATTGTAGAGAAACATAAATGAATGCAAAACGATCTGACAAATGTTTCAGCTTCGGAGCATACGTTCGATGGGAAGGTAGATCTCGTCCGGCCCTTCGGAGTGTTTTACCGTGTCGTTTGCAATAAGATTTTCGCGTGCAAGAAAGCAGCCGTGGGCGTGGATTCTGGAAAGGAGGAGAAACGAAACGAAGGGAAAGGATCAAGAACCGAAGAGGAGGAAGCTGGCGCGCGCGGGAGAGAGAACTGCCAGGGAATCCAATCGCAATAGAGTTAAGTGTTTGAGAGTAAAACCTGGCCAAGACACGACCTCGATTACTCGCCGAGGATTTGTTACGGCCACCTTTTCCACCGCGTTTCCTACTCTCTGGCTCTTTGAATCGTCCGGTGCTCCTTCTTCGTTTTCGATTCGGCTGAAAGCCGCGCCAACGTCCTCGAGACCCCCATTGGGCGAGGAGGCAGGGCAGTAGGGGGGACAAACGATCAAGCTTTATCTCTCCCCGTCGATTCATCCACCATCCGCTCTTTTTTTTCTCCTCCGTCATACTAATGTTTCCAATTGGCCGTAGCGTTTGCCGATCATCCTCGTTAAATTGTACTTGTTCCAACAGATCTCCTCGCACGCCTCGGTTTGCCAATATTTTCAAAAACTATCTTGGATTTCTGGTAATTATTCAGCGCAGTAGATTTAATTTTTGATGGAATTTGATTGGAAACGGAAGCGTTCGAACATTTCCAGGCATCTGAAAAAGTAAAGAAAAAATTCACGAAAAATCATTCGAATCTCTGAATTATTGTCAATCTACAAAGTTTGCTCGGAGGAACTGGTCATTTTGGCCAGCGTGTTCTAATTTTTTTTCTAAATGTTTAATTTAAAACGATTTTGAATTAAATACTTAGTCTACTAATTTCTCTTTTTAGAGCCGTTGTTGATGACCATGGTATTCAAGTTGACAAAAGAAATTTACTAGAGATTAAGATGATACATGAATGAAAGGGAAGAATTTCAAGTTCCAGGAACGAATCCCAGGATCAAGAACTGTTTCAATGGGCAAATTCACGAAAGTAACGAACAGACCGAGCGATTTAACAAAAATACGATCGACTAGATAAATCTAGCGATAAATGAATCTTCGACTGATCAAGTACAACATTCAAATTCTCTCGATCACTTTGCAAACAGGTAAGCATATAGAACACAAATGATGGTGTTATCTCGCACTGTCAAACATCAAAATTTTCTACAATCAATTTACATAATCGAATTGCAGTGTAAAACTCAACGACAATATTCAATCTTTATTAATCGAATACGAATTTTTACTGAATCCTTGTGATTAAATTATTATCTTCTCATCTTAATCGAATTTATCTTCTGATTTTGTCAAAAACAAGCAAACACTTATCAAATCCCAGCTGATTTCCCAACGATAAAAGCTCGATTTTCGAAAGGAATTTTGCCACCAAATATCGAGATCTCTAATCAAAGATGGGCTGCTCCTTAACTGCGAGCACATTCTCCTTAGTTGCTCCTTGTTTCGCCGTGAAAATTCTCGTTATACCGGCAACGATGAGCCCACCATGGCAGGCTGTTACCACCACGTGTTGCCATAATATCGAGCAAAAGTTTGCCTGTGGCCAGTGGTAGAAAATAATTTGATACGACTCGCCGTTGCAACTTGAACGCAGGTGGAACGTCGAAGCTATGGTTGTCCCTTTGGAGAACCAATTACGATACGTTTCTTGCGACATTCGGCAATTAGGTATCGTGAAATCTTTTGTAACTGCCGAGATCGTGTAACGACCGAATTTGTTTCTTATTGTTTTCCTAGCTGTAACGGGATTGAAATTTTTGAAAGGCAATAGGACATCGAATGAAACTGACATTATTATAAATTGTGAATTTTCTGCTTGAGTTGGATAATTTGATTGTGATGCACAGTAGATCAATCTCTAATTCTTTCGAAACTAATCTAGAAATTATATAATGAAAATAATTAAATTAAATCGAGAGACAAATATCACCGATATTCCGTGTTATCAAGATTTCGGATTACGAATACAGAGAAATTTATGCGAATTTCACAAGTATACTCACGTACATGTTATGTATTTAATATTTCCGAAAAATGATCTATTAAGATTAATCCAATCTTATCATAATAAATCAGTGCTAGGAGTATATATAAATAGCTAGTGTCTAAAATGTAGTGACATATTCAATTGAATCCATTCGTTCCAGCAACATGGTAAGCATTTTAAAAACGATATTCTGTATCCTGTAAGATGTGATGTAAATCCTGTATTACTATTTAATTCTTAAACATCCATTTTTATTCGTTTCCCTACACTGGAAATTACTTCCATTTCAATTCCTGTAATATTAATATATTTTAAATTCGAATCTCGAACGCTTTCATCAATCTGTCTTTCGTTTATAGATGAAATTTGCCGCCATTTTGGTTGTCCTGGCCTTCGCCAGCCCCCTGAATGCCTACGTGGTGCCACGCGTGGGAAACGGTGCTCTCGCCGATGAGTTCCAAGACTTCGTCAACATTGTCCCTTTCGACGAGATAGTAGCACTCGTGCACGAATACGTCCAACACGACCCTGAAGTGCAAGAACTGGTCAGCTATCTGCAAACGAACGAGTTCAGGAACCTTGTCTCCGGCCTCGAACATATCCCTGAATTCGTGGAGCTGCTCAACTACATTCAAAAGGCTGGTCTCGATGCGTACTTGCTGATGAACCAGATCAATGACTACCTGCATCTGGGCAGACTCACTCCATCTGGCTTCCATGCTGCAAGGGCCACCCAAGGAATTCGCGGTTTACTCGATCGAGTCGAGAGTATGCTGAATATGAAGGAAATCGACGCTCTGTACAGGCAAAAGCTTAACGGGTCCACGGTGTTCGCGCAGTTCATACGTTTCTTGGGATCACCCACCACCCAAAAGGTCGTTGACATCATGTGTGCCAACACTGTTCTCAACAACTTCTTGTTGAAGCTCAAGGGCTACGGTGTCCGGCTCCAGCTCGGCAGAGATTTCCTACAGAACGAACTGGGTCTCCATGTCTCCTGTGTCGTTTGAATTTTTACACGTTCTTCCTGTAATTGAATGATCTTTCAAGTTCTTTCAAGTTAATAAATAAGCAGAAGTATAATACATTGTCTTATGCAGTTCCTTCTAGTTCTTTCATTTAAGAGACTTTAGACTGTCCGTTGAGGAGAGTTAGATTCTTGCATGTTAATTTACCAATTAATGAATCGTAAATTTCTTTTTTACAATCTAATAGCTTCCAAACATGTACAAGTGAAATTTACCTTACGACAATTCTTAATGGTAACTCGTAATTTGCGAATTGTCCAAATTTGCTGATAATATGAATTTCATTCATACGCGGGATACTGTTTTCGTTAACATTTTCTTCGTCTTTGACTTTGTCACGTTATATAACAACATTTTCTCAGAATTTTATGTCAGTCCACACCAACTAGAATTTGAAATATCGTATCACCTTATTTGGAAAAAATGAGATTTCAAGAAATACACGTTGAGAGAAAAATTTTATTTTCACACTCTCGTGCACTTCTTTGCATCACTCTGTTTTTAATTATAATCTGAAGAGGTTAAAAAGAAGCGTGGAAGAATTCCTTTTCTAAACCAGGACACATAAACAATAATTATTACGCTGCCAGTCGTGGTCTTCAAACATTTATAATTAAGTTAATTCTGCGAAATCAAGCAAATCCTTGAAAATATGCATACATATTTTCAAACGCATGCATTATAAAAAACACGCAACAAAAAAGATTGATTCTTCCAAACTTCTAAATCAAAATATCCTACTATATAATTAATAAAAAGATACTTATTGAATCGAAATGATTATTATCTCTGCAATAAAAAATTCATATCGAACGTATTTTTACACTATTGTACATTAAATGTTTTCTTGAAATTAATTTCACAAATGTACATAAGAGTATACACAGGATAAGATACGCAGGATAAGATCCACTTGATACACGATAATTCTAAGTTTAATAATGTTCTATGATTAAAATTGATATAACTGATATAAAGAGAATAAAGAAAACATTCATTGTTCAAGTCAAATTTTTCAATTTTGCCTCTTCCTTTCATTTAGAATTCATCGTGCATTCAAATATTTAAAAATATTTTTAACAAAACAATACTGGTGCAAGGCCAGATTTTTTTAATTTTCTTTAGTTTAAATTTTAGTTTAAAGTCATTTTATCGAGATGAACTGCGATATATATATATGAAATCTGATAAGAATTCAGATCAAACGATATAAGGAACTGATTGCATCTCGTATATTTAATATTTATTCGATATCAATTGACAATCAATTTTGCTTTTCATTTTCATAAAAAATGTTATCGTAAAGATAATGTTAAACATGTCCCCTCTTTTCCTTACTTTCAGTCACAAATAGAATCATTTTTCTTGCTTTTACTTGATTAAATGTTCGTACAAATATTCAAAAATGAGGAACTAGTATATTCAATAAAATTCCTCAATGCAGAATTTTTTTTAAGTCGTAGATTCAAGATTAATGATACAGAACTGTTTCAAAATTGCAACAAGTGTATATTTTAAAAGTTAAAACAATTGACCATAGTTGATAATACAACATACTACATAGACAAAAATTTCTCAATCTCTAGTTTTAATCTCTAAAAAAAATCGGTTTAAAGATAAAGAGCTACCAACAGATAAAAGGGAATAATAATTTAAACATATTAGCTGCATGTTGCCCGTCAGAGGCTCAAAATAAATAATTTATTTCGCAAAAGGTTCAGTTGCATTTCGTAATATCTATAATAAACATATCAAATGTTTGGAACCGAATGCATTTTTCATTTGTTGTGTTCCGCGTTAAATAGCAGAATGTGTTGCATAGAAAGTTTACCGCAAAGTCAAATAAAATGAAATCCACAAGGATTCATCGTTTGTTGCGTTAAATGGAGAAAGAGATTGCTCAGAATCAGTTGTTGGAACAAAATACTTGTTCAAATAGTTGTTCAGATTATGATCAAGTAAATTACACAGTTGTATTATATATAAAATCTTATGTATCAAAATAAATTATATAAAAGATAACTCTGGTGAAAAATAGTTGGACAAGAAAAGATTCAACACGTTACGAAAACTGTTCCTTCATTTAATTGTGAAATTAATTACGAATTTTCGCACGATATTGGACATTTAAGAAATGATCATTTAACAGATCATAGTGATCATAGAGTTATCGCTTATTTTTAGAAAACTCTTCCCATTTTAATTATCTTAGCTATTGATTAAAAGAACTAATTAATCAATATTTTCATCGTGTTTATTACAACTGAAGATAACATAAATAATAAGAAAGTAAAAAATTTGTCTCTATATGTATTTACTTTGTGTACCCAAGTACTCGAAGAGTTCGTGATCAATCACGATGATCAATCGATGATGCAAATACAAGTCATACGATGTTTGTTCTGGAAATATTGCTGATCTATTTTAATTTTTCACTGATAACGAGTTTTTTTATAATGAGACATCAACGAGGCTTAGGAACAGGTGCACGAATAAAGAAATCTTATCTATCTCTTGAGGTGGCTCCATATTGTTATTTAATTATTTACGAATGTTCTTTGGTATATATAAACGGTCGAGAGAAGTTTCATGTCGTAGTACTACAGCCTGCCATCAAAGTGATCACGGTGAGTTCACACATGGATCATTATAAAATACCGTTTCAACTGTCTGAAATTATTTCTGCTAGAAAATCCACTAGACGTTTATATTCTCGATGAGTTTCGTCTATCATTTACCATTAGTTTTCGATCAATTTCAATTTTAAGTAGTGAGAATAGATCAATTTAATTTTGTCAGTGGAAAAGTTTCTCTGAAATTCATTGAAAATTATTTAATTGAGAGAAATTTTAACACCGTTCAATTAATAACGAGTTGAACACATCAGCGAATTTCGCTCGAATTTCTACGATCGAAAATGTAGTCTCGTGTTCATCGTGCTTCACTTATCGCGTCAATTAACTTTGTTCGTATTGCAGATGAAATTCGCAGTGGTACTATTCGCGGCGTTCGTTGCGTTCGCAACGGTGAGCTCGCACACTCTCCCAGATTTCGGCAAGGGACCTCTTCACGAGGATATCCAGTATTTTTTGGACTTGATCCCGGTTGACAAGATCACTGGCGTCGTCCTGCAATACGCAGCCGAGGATGCCGAGTTCCAAAATCTGCTCCTGTATTTCAAAACGTCAGATTTCAAATCAATGATCGATGAGATCGAAGCTATTCCCGAGTTCCACAAGTTCGCGGACTACCTACAGAACAACGGTGTCTATATCTACTCCGCGCTGAACAAGCTAAACAGGGTAATCGGCCTGCCGCCGTTCCATCAGTTCAGCAATACGCAAAAAATCACCGGTGGTCTGAAAGGTCTGTTCGAAGACGTGAAGGCGCTCGTCTCCTACGACAAATTCATCCATGGTTACGTGTACAAGATGAAAACGTCCGAAGCCTTCCGCGGCTTTGTAGCTGAACTGAAATCCAACGGCAACCAACAATTCGTGAACGCGCTCTACAAAAATCAAAAGTTCCTGAACTTCCGTACAAAGCTGGTGCAGGGTGGCCTGGACATCACCTTGATCGAAGACGTTATCTATACAGTACTCGGCGTCGAGTTCCCTAACTTCAATAAGCTCAAAATGGAAACCTTCGCCTCCACTGAATTATCCAAAGATATTCAGGACTTCCTCAAACTGGTCGACAAGGAAAAGATACTAG